>JZKD02S0329404.1:498915-525025 GCA_000966675.3 Picea glauca | reverse complement strand
AACAATGGCACATTCAGCATCAGTCACATATATGAGAAACACAAAGACATATATTTTTCTTTATATGATAAGTAATGGTTACAATCTTTACATTATCATACATATGAGCACCAACTCATAATGAGGCTACAACCTCTGTTTAGAAAGCTGCAACTTGCTAAGAGCACCAACTTTTTGTTTTCTCTAGCACCCACTAGAAGGAAGCACCAACTTCCTGGTTTCTCTAGCACCAACTCCCTGTGTTCAAGCACCCACTTGAACCTCTGAGGACAACAGTCCTCCCTAGCACCTCCCAACCACCCTGAAATATAAATCTTTGCTTCTGAAACTTATTACAGTGATATAATGTTCAACAATGGCTTACCCGACTTATCACTATTCTGTTGTATTTCGTTGCTCTATCTGCCTCATTGCCTTTCTGCTCACATCCCTTGTGTTGTCTGGTATTCTTCTTTTTATGCTCTGTGTGCCATCTCCATTCTCTGCACAGTTCCTCTTCTGTGCTATTCAACTGCTGCACTCTGATCCTTCTTCACACCTGAATTACCTTTACCAACAAGCCTCACTACAACCTCCAACAACAACAACAACCCAATATCTTCTCTGTACTGTGTATTTATAGCTTCTGTGCACCTTGTGCATGCAATGTTCTCCATGCCTCTGCATGCATACTCTCCGTCATTATCCTCCACCTCTCGAGTTCTCTATCTGATCATCATCGTGACTCTTCAGCTTCTCTGGTGGTTACCCTGCATGTCCAGTATCACTGGGTGTTATGCTGAGATTCCTCAGCCTCTCTAGCAGTTGAGACTCTTCATCTTATCTGTGACAGTCGAGCTCACCTTCTCTGTTTCAGTTACGGCCTCAATCCCATCCAGCTGTCAATCGCCTCCACGAGTTGTCTTCATTCCACTAGCAGATTCCATGTGACTCTTCTGCTCCTCTGGAAATCACATCGAAGTCTCTTCGCATCCTCTGGTAGAACCCATCAATCGTTACTGACAGTTTCACTGTGTCGTGCAACAGCAGCCCTCCGATCTTGTTCAAATTCACCTGCACCGTTGGATTAACTCTGAAGGGTATTGTCGTTATTTACCTGTTTCGCACTTTCGCTGCGAACTTATGATCTTCATCGACCCTGATCGACGGTTCATGATCTTGATGAATCAACAGTCTTGATCTCATCGTGATCTCGCATCTCGTTGTTCCTTCGATGGATATTCTTGTCACTCCCAGTCGCGATAGGCGAAGCTCCGAGATGGAGCTCAGATCAACGATCCACATTCTTGGTAATCCGACGATCCTGATCTTCTCGCAATCTCGCATCTCGCGATTCCTGTGATGGAGGTTCTTGTCACTCCAAGTCGCGATAGGCGAGGCTCCGAGATGGAGCTCAGATCAATGGTCCACATTCTTGGTGATCCGACGGTCCTGATCTTCTCGCAATATCGCATCTCGTGATTCCTGTGATGGAGGTTCTCGTCACTCCAAGTCGCAATAGGCAAGGCTCCAAGATGGAGCTCAGATCAACGATCCACGTCTTTTGGTGTATTGATGGTCATGATCTTATCATGATCTCGCATCTCGCGATTTTGGTGGTTATGTTTCTTGCCTTTCCAAGTCGCGAGTCACGAAACTTCGAGATGAAGCTTTATGGTGCTCTGATCTTTTGCCACGCGTCCTCTTGATCCAACGGTCCTTGATTAAATCGCGATCTCGCATATCGTTGTTCCTTTGAGTTTCCAGTCAGCGACATGACGATCTTTCGCCACGTGTCCTTTTGATCCAACAGTCCACGATTAACTCGCTATCTCGCATCTCGTGAATCTGGAGATGAATCATCTCGCCTCTCCAAGTTGCGATCCACGAAACTCCGAGATGGGGTGTAATCAACGGTCCGAGTTTGATCATGGCTCAACGGTTGCGATTGAATCGCAATATCGCATTTCGCGATTTCGGAGTTCTTGTTGTTAATTGAATTGGACATTTCAAAGTCCCGATCCCTGATTCTCCGATGAAGAAAATCAACGGTCCAGATCTCATTCTTGCTTTAACGGCTGCGAGTAAATCGCAAAATCGCATATCGCGATTTTGGGGTTCTTGTTGTCAAGAGAATTGAACATTTCAAAGTCCCGATGCCTGTCGGGACTTCTCTTCTTGCTCCCAAGGCTTATCTCCCTCACAACTTCTGCACCCTGCACCAAATCTAACGGCTCTCGCTGCGTTCGATCATTCACTGCTTTCGATCATTCACCTCTTTGAACTTGTCTTCTGTTTGCCTGTCATCTTCACTGTTTCCATTAATGACAAGCATTCACTGTCTGTTCACTGAATTTGCCAACAGGGTGTATTCATGGATTTACTTTCAACATATCAAACCTCTTCTGTATTTCAACTGCATATTTCCCTTGGTTAAGGAAGATCTTCCCTGGGCTCTGCCAAACCTCAAGACCTAAGAAATAATGCATTAGGCCTAGGTCTTTCATCTCAAATTCTGCAGTGAGATTCTTCTTACAATCAATGATGAGATTTTATTCTCTAGTTAAGAATAAGTCATCCACATACAACAACAATATAACAAGATCATCATTCATAACATTGAAGTAAAGGTTAGAATCAACTTTACTCTTGGTAAATCCCAAGCTCATAAGAAAACTGTCAATTTTTCCATACCAAGCTCTAGGAGCTTGCTTCAATCCGTACAGATCCTTCTTCAACCAACATACATGTGTCTTTCTATCTTCAACTTCAAACCATTGAGGTTGTTCTATATACACTTCTTCTTCAATGGCACCATTTAAGAAGGTTGTTTTCACATCCATCTGGTGTAACTTCCACTTCATCTTAGCTGCAAGAGCTATGATGGTTCTGATAGAAGTGTATTTGGATACATGAGAAAACTTCTCTTCATAGTCAATGCCTTCCTTTTGAGAAAACCCACGAGCTACAAACCTTGCTTCATATCTCTCAATAATTCCATTAGTAGCATGTATTATCTTGTATATCCATTTGGAAGATACCACATCTTTTCTCTTCAGTCTAGGAACTATTTCCCATACATCATTATTTATAATGAATTGGTATTCTTCTCTCATGGCATATGCCCATTCTTTGTTCTGAATGGATTCTTCAAAGAAATTAGGCTCCTTCTCTATGACATCACACATCAAAGCCATATAACTGGAGAATGGATTAGGTTTCTTAACTTGTCTCATGGTTTCTTCAGGGGAACCATACTTCTCTCCATATTGAATAAGTTCCCTTTCCCAAGATGGCTTTCTCTTGTGAGAGATTGTCATTTGGGGAGGTTCTTGAGATTATATGATATCATGATCTTCATGAATCTCATCATCGGGGGAAATTGTGACTTCCCTCACTAGTTCTGCAACTCCGGGAGCTACAGTTTCTTCTTCATATACTTCTTCAAGCTGACATCTCCTTGATTACTAGAGTGTTGCATCTTCATCAAAGGTTACATCTCTATTAGTCTCAATATGATGGTAACCTGTCCATGAGGTGTAGGACAGTCGGTGACGGAGTGTGCTGTTAAGGCGCTCCATGATGTTAAAGTCAGCGGTTTGAAACTTGCGAGGAAAAAAAATCCAGCCATGTTAAGGGTTGGTGTGGCTCAGGCCGGGTGCGATCCCCGGGTGATTTTGATGACTTAGATTCCCCTGAGTCGCAGTTTCTTAGCCACAGGTTATTTCCACATGTCATGGACAAACTAACAAACAAAAAAACAATATGATGGTAACCTCGTATGTAAATTCTGAAGGCCTTAGAGATCTCACAATATCCAACAAATATTCGCTTCTTTCCTGAAGGCTCTAACTTGGTTCTCTTCTCTTTCAAAATGTGTACAAACACTAGACAACCAAATATTTTGAGATGGATTACTTCTGTCTTCTTTTTGGATAACATTTATTTGGGGGTTTTGAGCCCAAGTGCACTATGGGATAATTTGTTTTGTACATACACTATCGTTCTTGCTGATTATGATCATAATTGCATTGGAAGATCTTGATCATGGATCATGGTTTTCACTGCTTCCATTATAGTTATGCTCTTTCTTTCTGCTACACCATTTTGTTGAGGACTGTAGAGAGTGGTGAGCTCCCTCTTAATCTTGACATCATTGAAAAATATTACAAACTCTTTTGAGGTGTAATATCCTCCATTATTTGACTTGAGTATCTGTATTTTTCTTTCAGAGAGATTCTCTATCAAGGCTTTGAATTCGTTGAATTTCCAAAGAACTTCATCTTTTTATTTCAAGAAGTAAACCCAAGTCTTGTGAAAATAGTCATCAATAAATGACACATAGTATACATACCCACTAAGAGAGGTGGATGTCATTGGGCCACATACATCTGAGTGGATGAGCTCCAAGACTCCTTCTGCTTTACTATCGCTCTTCGAGAAATGATTCTTGATGTTCTTTCCTTCTACACATCCCTTGCACACACCTTCATGGTCAACCTTGAAATATGGTAGACCTGTAACTAGCTTGCTTACATATGGTAAGGCCTTGTAGTTGATGTGAGATAGTATTCTATGCCAAAGTTCACACAGACTCTCAGTGGAGTGAATCAAGGTTGCATCTGAGTGACATTTTAATTTTTACATGCCACCTTCTTCTATTCCAATAACAATTGCATCTTCTATTGTTTTTCCTTTATGCCACATAAGAATTTCTCCATCTATGAATGCAACCATGGAACCTTTCTTTTCTAAAGCTGAGATAGAAAGTAAATTCTTCATCAAACTTGGTACATATAGTGCATCCTTCATATTCATTGGGGTCCCTGAATCAAGTTTGTAATTGGACTCTCCAACTCCTTTGATAGGGTAATGATAATCATATCCAAGTGTAACTTTATGGGGAAAGTTCTTTTCTGTAAGGCTAGAGAGAATGTCTCTTTGACCTTTCATGTGCTTGGAAGCACCACTATCTATGAGCCAAGCATCCTCACCATGTGACACTGATCCTAAGAGGGCATAGATTAAGACATAGTCTTCAATATTTTCTTTAATCATCTTTGTGGGTGGCTCTTCATCTTCAACTGTATGGATATGGTGCCTTTTGTTTCTCTTCTTGTATTCTTCTCTTTTAGTTGGACAATTCTTAGCAATATGTCCTGTTGGTCACTATAATTGCTTAATTGATTTAAACAATCCAGTGATACATAAATTATCAACCCAGGGAAGTCTTTTATTTCAAAGATAGCCACGCACTATATATGCTCAATTCCAAAAGCAACTTAGTGTTGTAGTAAAGAAACTTATACTAATCACACTTGCTTGAATAAACTGAAGCTCTGAATTAAATCACAAGAAAATAACTCCCCTATTGCAATTATTTAAAGATCAATCTAAGAATCATGGATTACATTAATATAACACTTGCAATGGGAAAGAACAACTATTCTGCAATCAGAGAACATGACCATTACTCTCAAACAGAGACTTCAGTACTAACACTCTTTCATGAAAACAGTTATGCAGAAAACAATTAACTCTATCTAACAGAGAACAAAGCCACCTAGTTCCTTCCTTTCTAAGCAGGAGCCTTGAGCCTTATTTTTGTTTTAGCACACTTGTGAGGTTGAGGTTTACAGAGAACAGGGCAGTCTGATCCCTTCCTTTCTGAGCAGGGATCCTTAACCCAGTTTCTGGCTAGCACAATTGCAGAAATAATGGAAGTCTACAGAGAACAAGATGTTTTGGTTCCTTCCTTTCTGAGCAGGAACCCTTAACCCAATCCCTGGCTATCACACTTGCAGAACTAAATGAAATCTACAGAAGACAAGGAGTTTTGATTCCTTCCTGTCTGAGCAGGAACCCTTAACCAAATCTCTGGCTAGCACACTTGCAGCAGTAAAGGAAATCTACAGAAGACAAGGTGTTTTGATTCCTTCCTGTCTAAGCAGGAACCCTTAACCAAATCTTTGGCTAGCACACTTGCAGCAGTAAAGGAAATCTACAGAAGACAAGGTGTTTTGATTCCTTCCTATCTGAGCAGGAACCCTTAACCAAATATCTGGCTAGCACATAAAATCATCACACAAGATTGCTGATAAAAAGAATTACAAATCCCATTCAATAAACTAAGACAGAGTCAGTAGTGTTTCAACAAAGCGAAATCCATTAAAAATAGTGTTTTAGCAAACGACAGTTAAACAAAGCATAAACAAAAATTGTACTAACACACTTCTAACTAATGGGTGAATCTTGTGAAGAAGGTGGGCCCTCCCTTCTCACAAGATCCCCATGAAACGAGGAAGCTAGAGAAAGATACTCAAAGCAATCTTCTATTCATCTGTCGAAATATCACATTACAATGTGGAAAATAGAATACGTCCCGCTTCTCTAAAGTTGCTTCAATACATAAAACTTGGATCCCTCGAATGGTGATTTCCTTTGATTTAAAGAGGAGATCCCTTCGATACAATAATTACAATGCATAACTGAGCCTTATCCTAAATCGGATCTTCTTTCTAAACCAGCATAGGATGTCCTAGTCTCACGCAACCGAATGCTATTACAGGAGCTGAATGAGGTATTGTTGTTACGGATGGTGTAACAACTTCTTCTCGTTGTTGTGGATGTTGTTTCAGCATCGCAATTCACGGGCTGTTTCAGCCACGTGAATTGCGCTCTGACTGTGTTGATCGCTGACTGTGATGGCTTCCTTGTGTTTCAACATCGTTGGTTCTGGCGGTTTCCTCTGTGTTTCAGCATCTGCAACTCTGGGCTGTGTAACAGCTCCGTGTTTCAGCATCTGCGACTCGGGACTGTGTAACGGCTCCGTGTTTCAGCATCTGCGTCCTCAAACTATAAGGCAGCTCCGTGTTTTAGCATCAGTTCTGTGTTTCAGCGACAACGACCTTGGACAGTTCTGTGTTTCAGCAATAGGCCTCAAATGCTAATCTGCAGTTTTGGACACTTATGCATTTCTTAATTAATGGTTAAGTACGAGAGTGATGTAAAATATTATGCAAAACAGATTAAACGTATAGTAATGAGAAGGGACGTTGTATACCTTTGAGATGATTAGATAAAGTGATAGTATGAGTCTAAATGTAGGTGATCAAGAGTATAATGGTGGCAAAAAGTATAGGCAAAAAGGTGCATTGTGTGGTCCTAACATGTCCCATCTTGTCACAATGGTAACATTGGTGGGATGATAATTCCTTTTCTCTTCTTTGACCTTTCTGAAATTTCCGTAATCTCCTTGGAGGGTGAGATTATTTATGTATGAATCTATTTGTAGAGTGAGACTCCTTATGTAGATATGTCTCTTTCTTGAAGTGAGATATTCTCTTTCCTCCTTTATAATGAGAATCTAGGGCTTGATCTTCATCCCTTAATAGTATTACTTCTCGGTTAGCTACTCTTGCTTCTTCTTGAACACATTCTTCCCAAAGACTGTCAAATTGTAGTTTCTCCTTTATGGCACAAATGGTTTGATTGAATGCATCCCAAGGTCTTGTGAGACCATTAAGAGATGTCATTATGAGTTCATGTTCATCTAGGGTATCTCCAATTGCTTCTAGATGTTCCTTGAATTGAGATATTCTAGATAAATATTCAAGAATTGTTTCTCCTTTATGCATCTTTGTATTCTTGAGTTGAGTTCTCAAGTTCATCTTCTGGTTAATGTTTCTTCCTTCATACAATCTGATTAGGGAATCAAACATTTCTTTTGGGGTATTCTTATATACCACTCAAGGGATCAAGTGATCTTTGATAGAGTCTGCAATGATTCTTTTGGCCTTAACCATGTCCTTCTGATACTTTGATTTAGCTGTAGCATCTGCAGGTTCTGGTGCATTTTATTTGATGAATCTTGCTAGGTCATTCTCTTCAAGAATGAGTGTAATACTATACTTCTAGGCATAGAAGTTATCCACACCTTCTAACTTATCGACAAGATTGGTGCTTGTAGGCATCTTGACCTGGAGCTGGGAAAGTGACCAAAAAATGAAAGTGCTCAGAATTTAGATATGAACTTACCAGGAGGTGCGCTTAGTTGAGGTGAGTATCCTGGTGCAATCAATTTTCTTAAAATCCAACTTTTACCTCATGAAACTGACCTTTCACAAATCTAGACTGGTACTTCTGATACTAGTTTTGGTTTCCAGGTTTTCTGGTACCAGTGAAAACTAAGGTTTCACTTTTCGGGTGTTCTGTCCACTGAAAAAGTGCGCTAAACCTGCCAATGAGTTTGGTGGGATAGGGTGCACTTCCCTAGAAGTTTTTAGGCTGAAATTCCTGTTCAACAAAAGCCCTAATTTTCTTCTACAACAACAGTGACGTTTTTTCTTATCCAATTGTTAGCGCTAGAAGTCGACTCAAGAATGATATTGAGTCAAGCCTATCACATCTTGATTTAATTGGTTTTAGGAAAAGGTTTGGGAAAACTTTGAGAGTGGTAGGATCAACAATTGGCTTCAATAGAGTTCGGAATTAGGCTCTTTGTGCCAACTCTCTATGTGCAACAGATCAGGCTAATAGAGCTTAGGTCAGTGATAATGTTATAAAGAAGTGAAATGGGGCAATGTGAGGAAACATAACTGTAAGAAAATCAAATAAAACCATGATCTTTAATATATCTAACAGTGGAAGAATACCTCGGTATTCAAAAACCATTTCTAAATATGAATTAAAGACTCAAATAAGTCTGTGGAAAAGACTACAACATACCCTAGACTATAGCTTTCTGAGCACAAAAAAATCATACATATATCCTATAGTAGCATAGCATATTCCAATAGAAGAAAAAGAAAATGTTTTACACAAAAATAAGAGAACAAACTGACCATACACTTTATTATCAGCTGAAATTATTACATAGAAGTCTGATGGACAAAAAAGTTTTCAAAATAGTACATGAAATTCCAATTACAGAGATCAAACCTCTCTGTAGCTCACTCTCAGTCCCTCGGACTGAATTTCCCCCTTTTTACATTACAAATCATAGACTTTGTAGAAAACTGATATTACTAACCATTACAAAATTTCTGGCAAATAAAATCAAATAAAATCATAAGGATAACTAAAAATAAACAAGGTCTCAATGTGTCTCGAACTGTTGGAAGGCAGATAGATAAAAAATCTGGAATAAATCTTCAATGTGCCATTTGTCTCTAACTGTTCCTCGATCTGCTGATATTGAGCTGAAAATATGCCATTATCTTTGATAAGCTGCCTCAAAATTTAGAAGAGATTGACTTGAACATGCCATCTGCTCCTTCAAATATGGAACTTTCTCAATATATGGAACTTCTGCTGGAAATGCTCTGCCACCTATGCATTTTTTATTAACATGCTTTGAAAACCTGAATTACTTTTAACAATTTCTATTTTAATTCCTTGATTTGTGGAGGCTGATTTGACCAACCATAGCTGGTTCTCACCTTCATTTTCTAACAAAAGCTTGATGTTGCCAAGTGTTCTGATCGAAGCATCTAATTGCTTAGAGGATGGACCCCGTGGCTGCACTAAATTAGGGTAATCTTAATGATATGAGAATTGAAAGCACAATTCCTGAAAAAAGACTGGCAGCTATTCGAAACCTGGATGTTGGAAAACAAAATTAATCCAATCAAGGATTACATCCTTTGGTCCAGAAAGTGTATCCATATGTATCTTAACATGAGATCCATGGGGAATTGGTGGAGAACCATATGCATTGTTTGGTAACAATATCTCCCAAACTCCAAACTCGTTCTTAGTCATAACATCAACATTGGGATTCTAGTTGTTGAAATCTCCTATAAGTGATGCCCCCTTAGCACCAGGTACGAGCACTTTCTTTGAAGAACTAGGGCCAACAATTACCGTTGACATTGGAAGAATCTCCAAAAAGGAATCTTTTCCACAAATAGACTTTGCTTTCAATGAAACCTGATTACTCTATATGCTCAATACTGCATAAATGGTGCAACCTCTTGTACTTCCTTTCATGTTGAGATAACCGAGAATAGTTTATGCCATAGGCGACCTTTGTGGACCCTAAGATTTCATTGTTCATTGCATCATTACCCCATAGACCATCACCAAGACTTACATCACGAGCTTTTGTAGTTTCGATGGATATTGAGTTTGTGCCACATGTTATATATGATTAAACTGTGCGTGGGCTCTCCCTTGCGCCTTGTGTAATGTTGGTTCTCTTGCCGGGCGAATACTATAATATGAAATCTCCTTAGACGAACACAAAATGAACTCGAAACAATCGCATGATATTCGTATGCTCTCATATTATTATTTTTCCTGATGAATGGATGATTTATGGCAATTATGTTGTCAATGCCTTAGCTTTCAGGGATCAATATCCATCACCTGCACACTTGTATTTAACATCATCATCAAATTAAAACACTTGGTAGCTTGAGAGGTTGGTTTCACAATTCTTGCAAGGACTCACACTATTCTAATCTCAACACATGTAGCCATATCTATAATGAAAATAGATACTATTGTGCAGTCATTGACTATGTCGGTTTTTGTGTTATATAGAATATCCCACATATACAAGAAAAATACAAACCCATTGCTTTATATGAAAAACCACTTTCAAAATATCTTTTACGCGTAGTGCAATGATATGGGCCATTGTAGGCTCTCGGGTGTAGCTCTCAGGTGCTTGGCTTTGAACTTGGAAATTGGGCCTTGGGCCCAATAACTTTTGTAAAACAAAAAATAATTCAAAAACTTGTTATTCCCGAGAGTAGAATCTCTTGCCAAATTTTTTAATGGAGGCGCTACTGAAAGTTCCAGTAGTGATTTTTTTTTCTTTGAAATTATCCAAGACAAAAAGAGTTTTAACATGGGATCCACTATGGATGTAGTCCTCCCTGTGAGGCTGCCAAGAACCTGCAGATCCAGTGTGCCTTATCAATTGGGATATGGGGTCATCAACCTTGTTTCAAACCTATGTAACTTATTCAAATACTGAAAATACTATGCTGAAAAAAAACATACTACTGCAAACCAAATGCTTAGGAAGGGATCTTATTATCTACACTACGTACTTCTAACTGCTGAAATTAACTGCTCATGTAAAACTGAACTTCCAATGTAGCCAAGTAAGCAATTGGCTAACAAATTGAAATATGCCAATTTTGTGCAAGGTTGTGAAATCAAGGACTGTAAAGTGTAAATAACAATCTTGGAGATCATACTTACAACCCAAGAATTTGGCCTTTATGATGACAACAAATGAAACTTTTCCGCTGCAAAACATATCCATATAAATGGCAATTGGATCTTGAGACTTATACAAAAATTGCTGCTGCTCAACAATTGACAAAGAGAAAAGCATTATCAACTGATCATTTATTTATTCTTTATCTTCTTTACTATATCCCTGTGAGTCAGATCCATAACTGTCATATGCTGGCCCATTACCTCTGAATACTTTTGAGAGAAAGGAAGTAATTTGTTCTTGATCTTTAACATCATTGTCTTCATGGTGATCAAACACAAGATGCGTTTTGAAATATATATCATAAGAAATACGTTGATAACTTTTCTCAACAATGATATCTTTGTAAGATTTATCAAGAATAAGGAGATCTTCATTGGTATTTTGAACAACAAATTCATAACTATCATCAGTTGTAACATGAATATATGGCTGATCATATTTTTGCTGAAAAATCAAAACTAGATAAGGTTCCTTTAGTTAATGAGCCTCCATATGTTTCATAAACATTTAATCCTTTCTCATCATCACTATATTCATCATAAACTGGAGCAGCATGGTAAAATTCTAATGACAAAGATGAATATTTCCATATATAATCATCAACAATATGATCTTCAAATAGATTTGGATCAACTTCTGTATCATAATAACTATTATTAGAAACATTTGGATTGATGCCAAATGCATCTAAAGTATCATTGTTATCAACTTCAATATCTGACTGTTGAAAATCCTCTTGTTGTACAACAAAATTAGAAGAAGATATAACTGATAATGAATCGTCTTCTTCTTCCTCAACATTATCATCCCCTTCATCTGCATCGCTAGAAGAATAATCTACAAAATTTTGAGTGTATAATGCATATCCCTCACAACAATGCTAAAAAATTCTCTTGGATGGGTAAATTCTCTTACAATATGAATAAAACGCATCATGAAAGTCCTCCAAATCTGAAATACTAGAAGCAGGAAGCAAACAATACCATTTCCGAGCATCACCATCTAATGAGTATACAAACATCTTCATGAGAGAATCTTCATGATAGACATCTAGTTGATCTATGCATTGATGAAACTTGACGAGATGATGTGCACGATTATCCTTCTCATTTTCGCTAAAAATAGGAAGAAAGTCAGTGCATTCTAAGAAAGAAGGTGCAGGATTAGGAAAACCAGGAATTGCTGAAAAATTGAGAGGTGCAAACCTCTGAGCCAAGATAGCTTCCATGGCCATTGTTGTCCCATATTAGTGAAGTCACCAACATGTTCTTCTTTCATGGAGTGGAGTCGCCATGGTGAATGATATGCAGTCTGATATATGTTCACTTCTTGTTCACCATCAAGAAGAGAATATGATCAATGTAGTTCTCCCAAGGAAGATTACTTCATTTTCGTCCCCGACAATGATGCCAAAAGATGTTAGCGCTAGAAGTCAACTCAAGACTGCTATTTTTCCAAGCCTAGAACATCTTGATTTAATTGGTTTTGGGAAAAGGTTTGGGAAAACTTTGAGAGTGGTAGGATCAACAATTGGCTTCAATAAGGTTCAAAATTAGGCTCTTTGTGCCAACTTTCTATGTGCAACAGATCAGGCTAATAGAGCTTATATCAGTGATAATGTTATAAAGAAGTGAAATGAGGCAATGTGAGGAAACAAAACTGTAAGACAATCAAAGAAAACCCCGATCTTTAATATATCTAACAGTGGAGGAATAAATCAGTATTCATAAACCCTTTCTAAATATGAATTAAAGACTCAAATAAGTCTATGGAAAATACTACAACATACCCTACACTGCAGCCCTCTCAACACATAAAATGCATACATATATCCTATAGTAGTATAGCATATTCCAGTAGAAGAAAAATAAAATGATTTACACATAAATAAGAGAACAAATTGACCATACACTTTATTATCAGCTCAAATCATTACATAGAAGTCTGGTGGACAAAAAGGTTTTCAAAATAGTACATGAAATTCCAATTACAGAGATCGAACCTCTCTGCATCTCACTCTTAGGCCCTCAGACTGAATTCCCCCCTTTTTACATTACAAATCATAGACTTTATAGAAAACTTAGATTACTAATTGTTACAAATTTTTTGGCAAATAAAATTAAATAAGATCATAAGGATAACTAAAAATAAACAAGGTTGCAATGTGTCTCGAACTATTGGAAGGCAACTAGATAAAAAATCTAGAATAAATATTCAATGTGCCATTTGTCTCTAACTGTCCCTCGATCTGTTGATATTTAGTTGAAAATATGCCATTATCCCTGATGAGCTGCCTCAAAATTTAGAAGAGATTGTCTTGAACATGCCATATGCTCCTTCAAATATGGAACTTCTGTTGGAAATGCTCTGCTACCTATGCATTTGTTATTATCATGATTTGAAAACTTGAATTACTTTTAACAATTTTTGTTTTAATGCCTTGATTTGAGGAGGCTGCTTTGACCAACCATAGCTGGCTATTTCCTTCATTTTCTAACAAAAGCTTGATGTTGGCAGGCGCTAGGGAGGTGTCTCTTCACTGGGCAGAGCCAACCTCTTCACTTAGTGGCTAAAGCCACTTTAATTAGGCATGGGGGACGAATTCTTAATTAACATGATATAATTAGGGTTTGACCAATCCACAAAAGGGGATTTGGTCATTTACAAAGCCTGACATGATCAATCCACAAAAGGGGATTGATCTAATTAATAATGACTCAATAATACCTTTTGCAGTTACAATACTTCAACAGGAAGTAGGGTACATGCGCAAATGATTCAAAGGATATAATAATGAAATCCCATTCACTCAAAAGTGCCAATAGAAAAATACAACATTTCATTGCGAGCAATTTGGTATTGAGTGGACAAGCATGTTTTTGCAGTGAATTATTACATGCATTGAAGAGAAGGGTTTTAAAAATTGAGTAAAGCCAATAGATAGCTAGAGATAATGTTAAGGAATGTCATAATGATAATGGTTAAGGTGATTCAGAGATACTTGAATATCGAGATGATAGAATGTTATAAATTACATCATCCCAAGGTGTTGGAAGTTTTTGAAAAGATAAATATGGAACATGGTTGCCTAAGTGGAGGTAGTGGCCAATTTGGAATATTGGCTAGAAATTCAAAATGATTAAGTGGGACTAGGATATAACAGGTTCAGATCAAGGAACAATAGTGCAGAGTTGAGAAAAAGTGATATTGCACAGGGCTGCAGGGATATAGAAGGATTCAAGGACAACGACATGGAGCACAAGAAGATGAAACAAATATGTGTTGGAGTGTACACTAGAAGAGATGCATGATGCATATAGTAAAGATAATATTCATGTGCATTAGTTGGCATGATGAGATTGAATTATTGGTGCATATTATTGTGCATTAGTACATGCAAGAATTCTTGGGCATACACATAGCATGCTCGTAGAATGAGAACAATATATTGTAATATATGCAATAATGATGTCATGATCATTGAATATGACTAATGACAAATTATGTATCTAGGAAAAATATTTATATCATGGTTGAATATGTTGATGATTACATTGTTGCATATGGTTGTTGTCAGTATAAATACAAATGGGGATGGTAAGAATGTTGATTGAGAGGTTGTGAAGAGAGCCTGTGAGTAGCATTTGAAAATTTGGAAATTTGATAACAACTAGGTAGAATTTGGAAATTTGATAACAATCTGGTAGCATTTGGAAATTTGATAACAACCATGCAAGTATGCATTTGGTTTCTTATGTTGCATAAAGTGATGAAGGGATTTGAGATAAGAATTCCCTTAGTTAAAGTTCAATATTTGAATTGATGTGGAAAGGCAGAGAGCCTTGAAGGTACAAAATGACGTTTAATGCTTGAATGAATTTATATAACATTTAGTGGTATGATATGTTGGTTATGAGATCATAACTAGGTCAAGTTAAGAGACATACTCCTACTATATAAATCAATGCCAATAAATCTAGCCATGTGTGAGTCCATGATGTGGTTGGATATGGAATGGCTATAGTGCCATTAAATTACTTAATGGTCTTGCCATGTATAACCGATGTTTGGATTGCAACCTCTTTTCTGACATTGAAGAGCAATGAAGGACTAAATTCCTGGTGTTGTGTATGGGTCGAAGAGGAGGGCATCCAAATAGTTGAACAAGTAATCGGGAAGAGTTTGGATGATGTGTGGAGGCATTGACTAGACCTTCCAACTCACCATGGTGGAATACATGACATAAATATGTGGTATTCCAGAGTCAATGCAAGGATGCATTGTATATGTGTGGCAATGGGTAATGGCACATCTATTTATATATTGATAATGTTTTATTGTGTTATGAAAATATTGGATGCTAATAATGCATGTGTAAGGAATGATAGTTTCATTCTATTTAATATGATTAACATACATAAGTGATTGAATTGTTAGTATGTACAATTATAAGATCACTTGTGCATTAATACTGACGATTTTTTCGGCTAAATGAAAGTTGAGAAAATTGCAAGAAGAATGGTCTCAGATATGGAAATGGTGTAATCCCATAAGGAAGACCGACACCTGCTACTGTAAGATCCAAATTCTGTGAGAAGGAATATCATACCGGGGAACTTGATTTTCCTTGTGAAACAAATTTGAGTATCTAAGTAAAATTTCTATGATGATATCTCAGCAGGACTGTATGTGTATGATGCAGGACAAATGATGGCTATTGAAGTTGGAAAGCTCGAGAAGAAGGATACTATTAGGACACTAGAACCCTATGATTTATACTGGGTACATATTGCCAATAAGATTTTGGTAGTAAGTTGGCACTCTCCTTACATGATAAGAACTTGGAAAATGATGGATCACCTGAGGGACTGTGTTGCAGATAAGGGGATGCCTGAGACTGGAGGGTGAGTATAGAAAGGAAGAGGCAACTTAATAATGCATATGGTATTGTGGCCATAATCATGAGGGTGTGTTTGAAAGGACAATGAGGAAAATTCTTTCCCATGCAACTTTACGAAGCACATGATATTCATTTAGATAAGCATTGGTTTATGATCACAAACTTACTTTTGAATAAATGTTGTATTTCGAGTCAAGAACTTATGTGAATAAAGACAATTTCTATATGATAAGGGATATAACATGCATGTTTTCATGATGGATGTTATAGGAATAGCTAAATAAGGAATACATGAGTTGGTCACTTGGAAAGAAGAGTATGAGAAGGAAATGTAGCTCAAGGTCAAAGGCATGAAACAAATAAATTCTAGTGGACTTGTTGCAGCTCAGAAGAGGCAAAGTGGAGTTGAAGTTGTAATGCGAGAGGTACATCTTAAACCATTTGAAGGTTTGAAGATTCCATTATCATAGTTGTATTTTTTGGAGCCACAACTTTGAGACTTTTTTCCTGACATTGCACTAGAGCTCTAGAGGAATGTGGTAAAAACCGAGGGACTATGATGTAGAGAAGGGGGTACATTTACCTTGGTTGAGTAGGTTGTTGGGAAGGAGATATTGTTGGTTGGAATTTCTGTGGGAATCGACGAATTGTGAAAGTTGTTGCAGTTGGAGTTGAAGTTGTAATGCGGGAGGTACATCTTCAACCATTTGAAGGTTTGAAGATTCCATTATCATAGTTGCATTTTTGGAGCCACAAATTTGAGACTTTTTTCCTGACATTGCACTAGATCTCTAGAGGAATGTGGTAAAAACTGAGGGACTACGATGCAGAGAAGGGGGTACATTTCCCTTGGTTGAGTAGGTTGTTGGGAAGGAGATATTGTTGGTTGGAATTTCTGTGGGAATCGACGAATTGTGAAAGTTGTTGCAATTGGAGTTGACTTTGTAATGCAGGAGGTACATCTTCAACCATTTGAAGGTTTGAAGATTCCATTATCATAGTTGCATTTTTTGGAGCCACAACTTTGAGACTTTTTTCCTGACATTGCGCTAGAGCTCTAGAGGAATGTGGTAAAAACCGAGGGACTACGATGCAGAGAAGGGGGTACATTTCCCTTGGTTGAGTAGGTTGTTGGGAAGGAGATATTGTTGGTTGGAATTTCTGTGGGAATCGACGAATTGTGAAAGTTGTTGCAATTGGAGTTGAAGTTGTAATGCGAGAGGTACATCTTCAACCATTTGAAGGTTTGAAGATTCCATTACCATAGTTGCATTTTTTGGAGCCACAACTTTGAGACTTTTTTCCTGACATTGCGCTAGAGCTCTAGAGGAATGTGGTAAAAATCGAGGGACTACGATGCAGAGAAGGGGGTACATTTCCCTTGGTTGAGTAGGTTGTTGGGAAGGAGATATTGTTGGTTGGAATTTCTATGGGAATCGACGAATTGTGAAAGTTGTTGCAATTGGAATTCTTGGAGCCACATATCTGAGACGTCCTAGCTGGTTTGTGATGGATCCCTGGAGGGAGGTTGTACAGCTTGAGGGAATTTGGTCCAGAGAAGGGGGTACACTTCCTTGGGTTGTGAAGACTAAGGGGAACAAGATATTGCAAGTTGGAATTGCTGCAAGAGTTATTGAAGCGTGAACTCATTATGTATGGTTTGGGGCCAGAGTGCCTATGAGTGCATGTTTTGGGATGGAGTGCCCATGTATATGTATTTTGGGTTGGAGTGCCTATGTGATATTAAGATGGAGATCCTATATGAAGAATAAGGGTCAGATATACTAGCATGATAATATGTATGTACTCCTAGATGGTGTTGTGCATCAAGGACACTACAAAAATAAGGGGGAGGGAATGTATTATCCCCATTTCTAATCCCAAGAATTATAATGTAATTGTGGAAACATTAATTAGGATAGTGTGTTGATATGGTTGAGTGGGATAGCCCATATTAATTGATAGGGACAAGGGACAAACTATATAAAATGTACATTAAAATTATTAACAATTTTTTTTATCATTGCTTGCGGTATGAGCGGGATGGTAACGATGGGGGGATATGATTCCACAAGAGAGGGGGCTGAAGAGGCGTCCAAGGGGTTACCCATTCCTAATATTTCATCCATTTCATTATAAGGTTTATTTCCATATACATGTCAAAGAGTTATTAAAGTGATGTAAGAGTGGTATGTGGGAAAGGTCAACTAACCCAATTTATGACAACATGGGCTAAGTACAACCACATTTTGGGAAATGTGTGAGTCAAGATTGCATGAGAAGAGAAGTAAATTTGAGTTCATTCTTGGGTTAGTTTTTCATGTTGGTTTGGAGGAGCAAGAGGAGGGCTCAATGCTGGAAAAAGAGCACTTTCCATGTTATGCTTAAGGAAAACCATTGTTGTGATGAGTTTTATGCTGAAAATGAGGATGTAGGCCTGTAATGAAGACTGTATGGTTGTAAGTGACATTTCCTGTTGAGGAAATGGCTCAATAGCCTTGAGAAGGATGACATGAGTACTCATGGAGTAGCTAAGAGTTGTTGGAGTGAATACCTGTGATATTTCTAGCCAACCGAGTGTACTGGAGCCTTGGAGGGAAGTGGGAAGTCTTGAGGGTCTGCGAGGTAGAGAAGGGGGATCTTGTTCCTTGGGTTGTGCAGGTTGAAGGGAAGAGAGTTGGTGGATTGGAACTCTGTTGGAGTAGAACTTGGGTATTGGGATGCTGATTTTGGAGAGTGGAAAACCAAGAGGGACATACCTCCTTTTGGACTCATAGCTTCAATTCAGGGGTGGATTGCTATTCATATTTGGAACAACAAACCTATGGATGGGAGGAACATCCCTTGTATGCAACTAGTTGGATTATAAATTCAAGATATGTTTTATGTTCTATTTGCATGATCATTTATGTTGTGTATATGTTTAATTTGAATGTTGCTGGGTTTGTTGATAAATCTTGCATTCATGGGTTTTTATTTATGTTGTTAGATGCATGAATAAATTAATATGTGCCTGTTGTTGACTTTTTTGTGAAAATAATAATTTTTTTGAAGTAGGTTTAACAGTCTGGGTTCTTTACAATTGGTATCAGAGTTGTATGTTACAACATCAGGCTTGTAGGGCTTTCTATAAAACAAATACAATTGTTGTTGTGTTTTAATTGGGGAAGAATTTGTGGAATCAAGCTAATTCCCCAATTTTGGGCATATTTTAGTTGGAAATTGACATGGGTATGTCAAGAATTACAATCTAGCAGATAGGTTTTGGTTAGGGAGGCTAGAAGGGTCAGTATTGTGGCAATCACATAGGGTGTTGGGGAAAAATTGAAGTTATCTTAACCGATAAATCAGGGTGAAAACCACTCAAAATTCAATTTTTGTAGTGATTTCTTGTTGCAGGGGTCAACTTGGTCAACTTACTAGTCGAATGCAACTTGTAGGGGTGAAATTTGACTAGAAGGGCGAGTCAGGCGATGTTGTGAGCCCGAAAATTGCAAAAATTGATTATGTATGAAGATGTCCCTTATTCACCGATACAGTGTGTATCGAAAAAGAATGTACATATTTCGTTGTTACATCAATATGAAAGGATCATTTTGGGCCACCGATGAGGAAGCATTATCGACGAGAATATGAAGTTGCATTGCTGATACATCAACAATAAGAAGTGAATTTTATCGGTGAGAAGATGAAGCTTCATCGTTGAGATGTCGGTGAGAAAAAGTGAACTTTATCGGTGAGAAGATGAAGTTTCATAGCCGATATGTCGATGATAAGAAGTGAATTTTATTGGTGAGAAGATGAAGTTTCATCGTCGATACATCGATGAGAAAAAGAGGTTTTTATTGCCAAAAAGATGTTTTTTCGTCATCAATATGTCAATGAGAAGAAGTGGTTTTTATCATTGAAAATATGAGGTTTCTTCGCCGATACATCAATGAAAAGACAATGATTCATCACTGATACATTGACGATAAGACAAGGATTCATCACCGATAAGTTGACGAGAATATAAGGTTTCATCATCAATACGTTGAAAAGAAGATGAGGATTCGTCGTTGAAACATAGAAGACATATTTGATTGTCAATAAATATGGATTCTTATCGGTAAGGAATGAGTTTTTGGCGTTGATATGACGACGAGGGAAACACATCTCGACGCCAATACATCGACGAAAAATGAGTTTTTTGGGGGTTGATAGGTCGATGAGGGGGAAGGATCATGATCGCTGATAAATGAGAAAAGATAGGAAGAATAAGAAATAAGAAAACAAGGAAGAGAAATAAGAGAGAGAATAAAATGGAAGGAGAAAACTAATAATTTACAAAAACATTATGGAGCCCAAAACTTGTTTTGGGTATAATATGAGCAATTTAACTCCAAATTGGATGAAAGTTTAGGTGTGTGTTCACAATGATGAGGGATACAAGAATGCCAATGAGGGCCATTGGCTAATTATTCTTCCATTTTCTAAAAAACATGAAATAGTGACTTTTGAATATCTGGGTCGTGTTCGGTAGCTGAGGCCTAGATAAATGTGAAAATTTTATAGTTAGCTCAAAAAGCAGGCACGAAGATACCCATTTGGCTTCTATCAAAATTCAAAGGGGTTTGGAGTGGAAATGCCAAAATACTATCAGTGCCAAATAAATTTTTTTTCCCGGTTATCTCCATATTTTCTTCTACAAAAGACATAAGTTAGCCCTTGATATTTTTGGTATGAGTGAAACAAGTGCAAAAAGGGGTGAAACTGTTGATTTCAGAAGGCCATAAATTTCATATTATAAATCAAAATAAGGCACGAGTACAACCATTGGAAAGGCAATACAAATAAGAACATGATGGGAGGTTTAGGTTTTTCTAGGGATCAATTGGTGGTGTTATAAATCTACAAGAAAAATGGAAAATAAACTCTATGAACCATGTGATTGCTCAATGTAGAAGTTTCCAAACAATGTCAAATTTTGGGAAAAAATTTCCAAATGTTAGAGGTATAGAAAATATGTACGTATTGGGTAAGAAAGAGTGCAAATTCTCATGATAGTGCCTATGTAGAGGTATATATGCACATTGGAATGTGTCGACTTGACAAAGAAAGAAGGGCTAAGTTTTAAATAACATGGTATTGTGGATGAGCAAGGAAACACAAGTAAAGAATGTTATGTCAAGAAACTATAGACAAGATGATTGGGTGCATTGGATTTTTCATGTTCCATACATAATGTTTATGATAAGGATTTTTTTGTCTTTACAAAATCCTTATATGTTTCAGGCACTGTTTTCTAGTTGCAAAATTTGGCTCAAATGTAATAGAATGTCAACACATGGTTATTAAAAAGGGCCTGAAATATGCAAAGAAATTAATGTTCAGGAAAACAGTAATACGAAGTGGGGCATATATGCAAAGGTGTTGAATATTTATCAACAAAAGGTATTGATGATGTAGGTTGTCTACTCTTGAATAAAGTAAAGTTACATCGGGAGGAAGAGAAAGAACTTGATCTTGTAGATGACACATGTTATACACTGGATAGTTCATTTGAGTGCCAAAGTAGTTATTAATTACAGGATCCATTGGACATGGAGGAAAGGCAAAGCTTGTAGAGTGGGCTAAGACAATAAAGAGCTACAGAGGGACTATAAAGCTGCTGCAAAAGAGAAACCCCATGAGATAAAGGGTGAGTCATAGGGATGGGTAAATCATCTTTAAGGACTAGTCTATGATGACTTAAAAGGGTTTCTATTTATGAATTGGTAAATCTGGTTGAATTATTCAAAGAAATATAGCCACTTATGTTATCAGAGTGCGTAGTGGAAGCATGGTACATGTGAAAAGGGTTCAAGGAATATAATAACGAAGGCCCGTCCACTCAAAAGTTCCAATATAAGAATACAACATTTCAATAGGATTTGTTTAGTATTGAGTGGACAAGCAAGGTTTTGCAATGAATTATTAAATGCACTGAAGAGAAGTGTTTTAAAAATTGAGTAAATCCAATAGATATCTAGATATAATGGAAAGGAATGTCATAATGATAATGGTTAATGTGGTTCAAGGATACTGCAGTATCGAGATGATGGAATGTTATAAAGTACATCATCCCAAGGTGATGGGAGGTTTCGACAAGGTAAGGATGGAACATGGTTTCCTAAGTGGAGGTAGTGGCTGGAAATGTAGAACGACCAGGTGGGACTTGGCTATAATAGGTTCATATTAGGGAATGATAGTTCACAATTGAGCATAAGTGACAATGCACATGGCTGTAGATATCTAGAAGGATTCGAGGACAACCACATGGAGCACAAGAAGTCGAAACATATGTGTTGTGGTGTATACTGTAAGAGATGCCTTCTGCATATATTAAAGGTAATATTCACGTGCATTAGTTGGCATGATGATATTGAATTCTTGGTGCATATTAATGTGCATTAGTGCATGTAGGAATGCTTGGGAAGACATGTGGCATGCTCGTAGACTGAGAATAATCTATTGTTATATATATAATAATGAAGTCATGGTCATTGAATATGGCTAATGATAGATTATGTATCTAGGAAAACTATTTATAGAGTGGTTGAATATGTTGATCATGTTGCCACTGCATATGGATGCCGTTAGTATAAATACAAATGGGATTGGTAAGAATGTTGATCTGGAGGTTGTGAAGGGAACCTGTGAGCTTCTACAAAATGCTAGTTGATCATGTAGCATCAAGTAATTTGATAACATCCATGCATGTATGCATTTGGTTGCTTATGTTGCATAAAATGATGAAGGGAATTGAGGTAAGAATTCCCTTAGTTAAAGTTCAATATTTGAATTGAGTGTAAAGGTAGAGAGTCTTCAAGGTACAAAATTATGTTTAATGCTTGAATGCATTTATATAGCATTTAGTAGTATGTTATGTTGGTTATGAGATCATAACCAAGTCAAGTCAAGAGACATACTCCTACTATAGAAATGGATTCCAATAAAGTTATCCATGTGTGAGGACATGATGTGGTCGGATATGGAAGGACTATAACACCATATATGTGCTTAATGGTCTTCCCTTGTAGAACTGATGTTTGGACTACAACCTCTTTTTCGACATTGAAGAGAACTAAAGGATTAATTTATTTCCTGGTGTTGTGTATGGGTTGAAGTGGAAGGTATCCAAATAATCGAACAAGTAATGGGAAGAGTTTGTATGATGTGTGGAGCCATTAGCTGGACTTTCCAACTCACCATGGTGGAATACATGACATAGATATGTGGTGTTTCGGAGTCAATGCAAGGATGCATTGTATAGGTGTGGCCATGGGTATTGACACATTGGCTTATTTATTGATAATGTTTTATTGTGTTATGGAAATCTTTGGTGATGATAATTCATGTGTAAGGAACGATAGTTTTATTCCATTTAATATGAAAAACAAACACACATGATTTAATTCTTATCATGTACAATTTTAATATCACTTGTGCATTAATATTGACAATTTGTTTGGCTGAATGTGTTGGGTTACTGAGAGGGGGGTTGAATCAATAATAGAGCAATTTAATCCTCTTTAACCATAAAATGCAAGTGTTATATCAATGCATAATTATCATCCAATAGTTGCAGATTAAATAAACAATGAACAAATGAACAATCATACACATACACAATACACCAATGTTTTTATGTGGAAACCCAAAGCAGGAGAAAACCACATAATGTTTTTTCTTATATGTATTTAAGAATTACATTCATTGGAAGCACCAACTTCCTTTGTTTTCCACCTGCAACTAGAAGGAGGCTCTGCCCCCCTAGTTTCTCATGCTATAACCTGAGGGAAGCTCCAACTCCCCAGTTCTCTGGCTACAACCAGAAGGAGGTTACAACCCCCTATGTTCTCCGACTACAACCGGAAGCTAGCTACAACCACCTGTACTTTCCCCGTCCAACCACCTTGAAATATAAGTAGAATGATGGAACCACTATCACACTATCACTGTGAGATATACTACTATAAACCTGTACCAATCAACCTGCACGAAACAACCTATACCAATAACCTAAACCATGCATCAACCATGCATCAGCCTGTACCTTAACCTAAACAAAAAAACCTCATCAATTTCATCATCCAAATCTGATTTGTAACTCTGTAACAGACCTGGTGTATATGATCACATACCCATAAACCTTCCTTAACAAGATACTAGCATTTTCATCAAATTTTACTTTACTATCACATGACTAGTTTTGGATTAGTCATCAATCCTAATTTGCAATAATCATAACTATGTACCTGTAATGAATACATGTATAAAAATAGTACACAATGTTATTTAGTGTCTTGTCTGCAATTTCTCCAGGTTTCACTTCTTGGAACCTCTCGGAAAAGGACTTATAGCAAAAATGACATACCTTGCTAAATTCTGGCTTATTCTAGAGATCGAGCTTGTAGCGAATTCCCTGCATGGAATATTTGTTGTATAGATCTGAAAATGGTACACAACATACTACATACTTTAATATAACCAATACGTTTGGTCTTACTTAATTTGGATCTGTTATGAAGAAGTTATATCATTTTTACCCGAAACATTTGTTTTAGACTAGTTTCAGGACTAGCCACAAACCCTATTTTCCACGGAGTGTAAATCCCAAAATACAACGACCCAAAAGATGAATTTTTTATCACAATTATTTGTATATGTTTTATCAACGAACTCCATATTTCATTGTCTGAATCATTGTAAAAAATAGTTATTGCGAAAATGGTGAGATGATCTATAAATAACATACCTTAGAAAGCATCATCAAAAGACTTTATCCTCCCTTGAATTTTGGCCTTGTTTACTTCACCTTCCCTCTGAAATTTACCTTAGATATCCTTTGGTTACCTAAGTCACTTGTAGATATTCAATATGTTCAAGTGTAATTAAATGAGATACCCTTGCCTCTTATTAGTACTTTTATGAAGCTTCTTCAAGGGGTTACCTTCTAACCATTTTAAACCACTTTCCTTATTTTAGGGCTAACCCACTTCTAACCACTTGTCTGTTGGAATATTGGTTGTTGTCATTGATGTCAACCCTAGTCATGGGTTTTGGACTGCAAGATTGATGAAGGTATTTCAACATGAAGGACAATGCACATGCATATACAACACCCATGGATGGATAGTATACATCATGTTGTTTCCGGTGGTATGTGGCACGTCACGTGGATCCTCATGGTTGAGGAGAAATGAATTTTTGAAGATGACAAAGTGAATTGAAGAAGGGAGTACATGTAGGCCATGAAGATAATTAAAGAAAAGAATTACAAAATAAGAAAGTGTCAGGTCGGCCCTAATGTTAAAAGGAAATGACATAAATGGTATAAATAAATATAATTATACATTTATTTGATACAATAGTCGAATTTCATAGGAAATCAAAAGTAAAGAAGGCCAGATTTCAAGGGAGGATGAAGTCTTTTGGTGATGTGTTCTAAGGTATGTTATTTCCAGCTCATCTTACATTTTTTGCTATAACTTTTCTTCTAGAATGATTCAGATTGTGAAATTGCTATGGTATTGAGAAGACATATCAAGGTACATGTGGTAAAAGTTTAAGCTCTGGATTCTCTATAATTATGGAGATACACTCTGTGGAAGATAGGGTTTTTGACCAGTTCTGAAGCTAGTCAATAAACAGGTGTTCCAAGTAAAACAGTCATAACTTCTTCATAGAGAATCCAAATGACGTGGGACAAATTCCATTTGAAATATTACGGACTGTAGTTTCTTGTGTGAGAGTTTTAGAATAGGATGTTAAATATTGAACATGGGGCATTTTGTACAAGTTCGGTCTCTTGAATAAACCATAATTTAACAAGGTCTACCATTCTCTCTATAACTTGTTTTTGGGGAGGATTTAAGGAGTGAAACTTGGAGAAGTTTCAGAGAATAAATTGAATAATATTATCTACAGGATCATAGTATTCCAAGAATTGAATAATTGTAGAAATTGAAGAA
>JZKD02S0329404.1:466885-479414 GCA_000966675.3 Picea glauca | reverse complement strand
CTGTTGTGTCACCTTTTGTATCGTTCTCCTCCCCACCTGCCGTCTGTTCTCCACCTAACCGTGCAACAAGGCTCATTCCCTTTATCCCCTCCTTTTCCTTCGACATCTGTCCATCTCCCAATTACCGAAACTCTGAAGTGGTGTAAATCTGCTGATGTCACACATGGAATGACACATGTTGAATACTGCCACGTGTCACTCTGATTCGTGACTTACATGTGCCTGAAATGTTGAATCAGTTTGACACTTGTCATTACCTGGTTGTGCCACGTGTTCCTAGCTGACGTGGTATGCTGACGTGAGTCAGATCAATGGTCCAGATCACATCTTGATCTGACGGCTGTGATTAAATCGCAATATCGCGATTTCGGGATTCGTGTGGTTATTATTCTTTGAAATATTCAACTCTCGATCCGTGAAACTCTGAAATGTACTGAGATCAATGGTCCAGAACAAACCTTGATTCAATGGCTGCGATTAAGTTGCGATTTCTCATATCGCGAAATCGGGATTTCTGTGGATGATATTACTTGACATCTCCAACTCTCGATCCCCAAAACTCCGACATGGACTGGAATCAACAGTCCAAATTCATCCTTAATTTGACGGCTGAGATTAGATCGCGATTTCAGATATCGGGATTTCGAGAGGTTAGGGAACATTGTTCCTTTGACTCTCCAGTCAGCAAACTGACGATCTATCCCCACGTGTCCTGCCTGAAGATGGACGGTCCTCCTTCTTTCGGGATTTTATGAGCCCTCTACTCCTTGCACTTTAAATAACGTGCAGGTTCTCCTCGATCCAACTGTGGTCGGGCCCTGCTCTTGGATCTAACGCCCGAGATCTATCCTCCATATTTGCGTGCTCCTCTTGTCTACATTGAGATCTGACGATCATTGGGAATTCAGGATGGGATCCAATGATCACCGACGCTTCTCCTCCAAGCTTACACATCCTTCTTACTTGGAAGAATTTCTAAGTGTCAAAGGCCTGGACCTTTGATCCGCCTGTGATCCTAAGTACGCTATCTCCCTTGAGCTTTAGTCATGAGTTAACCTCATCCCTGGTGCACACCTACACACTACATTCGACTCTGCGCTAATTCCTCCTGAGCTTACGTTGTTCTTGTTTGTCCATCGATGCACACTCTGATCTTGCCATATTCACTATTGTACTTGCCATCAATGGCAAGCATACGCTACCTGTTAAACATTTGCCAACATTAATATAATGGAAAATAACTAGAAAATGTGGGTGAATATATTGCTTGCATGTTTATCATTTAAACTATATGCTACATCAATTTCCCTCTGCGTGAGATTGGTATCTTGATTACGATGAGCCTCTTTAACCAATGTAGCACCCCTTCCCATTATAACCTACCATAACATTGTATACATCATTCTATCCATACCTTTTTCCCCTGAAAAATCATATTTTGATTACTAAAAAGAAAATTGAATTTAAAAAATGCATGCCAACTCATAAAATAGCTCACTACTGCTTGAAATTGAAATTTGTTAAAGGGTTGAAATATATAGTGGTTTGTGGTTATAAACATGTATGAGTGTATATAGTTACATATTAAATCTTGTAATACTTTAAAAGTTACTTGACGTTGATTCATACACGTATACACCACCATTCTCATTTTGTTTGCAAGATGTTTTAGTAAAACATAAGTAGTTTCCTATACTTGACATGTTAATATAACAATGGTAATTGCATAGATTTATCTTTGTTTCTATGAATATGAAACCTATATGTATCAAGTATGAATATAGCTTGTAAAGAAATAATTTTGCATGCAAATTACAATACATACACAAGCTACAAATGCAACATTTACCAAATTTCCTCCACAATGGTAATTTTCATACCATGACCATTCATAATCCAATATATGGATAAGATATATATAGTCTTAAAACATAACATGAGAACATTCTTGCATAAATTCCCTATTAGGTATGTTCATATGCAACAACATTTCACTCGTGGAATCATTAATCTATCAACTATCACTATAAAACATTTCAGAGTTGTATATTTAAAAATACATAATAGTTCATGCATGTGATGTAGGAGCATCGTCAGCAAGCACACATGGAGAGACAACTCAGCTCCTTAGCATGCCTTTGAATCAATTCAGAATCTTAACGATGGCGTTTCCTACAAATATTTTTTTTGAACAGATTGAAAATGAAAGAAGATCAAAATGCTTGGGAGTTGAAGGATCACGAGTGATATGGGAGTTTCACTCCTAGAATTTAATGTAACAAAACTTAAGTGATAGTTAGTTTTTTTTTTTTCTGGAGTAGATAGGTAGTTGGAGGGATACCCTAGAGAACCTCTTATATAACTAGATGCATTGTATGCCTGAATAAGGCTATTGCATATTGATAGGAGATCATTGTATGCATGAATAAGGCTACAAATTAGTAGGAGATTTTTGTGACTTAGTTGTTGCTTAAATTTTAGTTATTGTTTTATCATAGCTGTAGCCATTTACATTTGAATGAATATAACAAAGGAAAATTGATCCAATACAGGGTGTTGCTACTGTTTACAGTTCTCTGTTATTTTTAGTTTCCATGAATGAGTGAATTATGTTATTAAGCATATGATACCGTGAAGCATTTGAATCAACTTCAATTGTTTCTCTTTGTCAAGTTCATGAAAGGTGTGCATATAGTCCACAAAGAGTGCATTGATGGAGTCTATTTCGACTCAAAATCTCAGAAGAGACAATGTGAAACTTTCATTTGCAAGGAGTGCAAAGGGACTGCTGCAAGGTGTGCACAGTCACTTGTAAGAAGTGAAGTCTTGCGTAGGAGTATGTTGCAAGGAGTGCACATCTTGGAAGTTCGACTAAGTGTCAGAGTAATCCCTCCGAGGATTCAAAGGGTTCGAGAGATAAAGCTCAAGAGAGATAGCGGGGAGAAATATCCAAAGGGTGTAAAGCTCTAAAGGTTTCACGAATCATCGGCTAAGATCCGTACAGGAGGGAGTGGGATCATTCCATATCATTGGACGTGAGCAGAGCACATGAGTTTTAAGTCTCTACGTGCACATAGGAGCGAGGATTCACCAAATTCTCAAAGAGGCCCATGATTCTCCATCATCTAGAAGGAAACGTGGTGGGAATTCATCATCTTCGGGTGAAACCACTCTAGGAGGAACGAGTGCATAGGACTTTGAAACTCCCAAACCTCGAAGAGTTGAAGTGGATAGTGGTCATCGGATCTATAAGGACAAACATTGACAGATCCTCTACTTCGGGTGTAAGTGCTCCAAGAGAAAGAAAAGGTGGAGAGTCGAAATTCTCGAAGCCCAAATAGCCGAGGAGGCTTGTGGCCATTGATTTGTGGGAGGTACGTGTCAACAAATCATGCACTTTGGGTGGAAATACTTCGGGAGGAAGAAAGAGGGGAAATTTTAGACTTCTGAAGGCTGAAGTCCTGAAGTGGACTAGAGCCGTTGATTTAAGATGGAGGTGTGGTGCCTGATCTGGGACTTTGGGTATGGAATACTCCAGGGGAAAAGCAGAGGTCGAAAATGTCGAACTCCTGAAGCACGGAGTCCTGAATTCGATCTTGTTTGTTGATTGCGGAGGAGGTCGAGGGCCTTTGATTTGATCTTGGTTGAAGGTTCTGAAGTCGTGAAGCACCAATAGATTAAGCCCTGGGTTACATCCCAAGGTCACATACAAGGAAGGAGCTAGTGTCTGTCAGTGAGAGATTTGGAATAGGGTGCTAAGAAGGCAGGACCCGCAGATAACCGTTGATATGAGAACACAAAATTGGCGATGAGGAATCATTGTGGGGAGAGGAGGAAAAATTAGCGGACGTGCTAGTTCGCAACCCAATATTTACTAGCGTTGTTGATCTCATCGGGAAAGGGGATTAAAAACCATGATGTAAAGGATTTTTGGGTGAGAAATTTTAGGTTTCGGGGAAATATCTCTCCGATAAAGAGAGAGTACGTTGGCAACCCACAATTTTTGTGAACTGTCGATCGACGAACAGATCGGTAACAACCAGATCGTGACTGTGAAAACCCTGAGGGTGATAACAGGGCCCGTGTTTGATTGATATTGATACTAGTAAGGTCTCTAGGAGCTAATCCAGCTCGAGAATATTTAATGATCCTTGATCGGGAGGTCGAGCAGCCCCGAAGGAGAGTAGGGGGGTCTGCATCAAGTGGTATCAGAGCCATAGACTTAATTTCTGTAGGCCAAGGAGATAAAGGAGTTAGTCTGATACCATCAAGTGGTATCATAGCTTAAAATTTTTCTGCAAATTGTAGGCAAAGGTGAGAAGGTGAAAAGAGGTAATCTGATAACATCAAATGGTATCAAAAGCTTAATTGTGCCTGTAGACAACAGGTGAAGGAGGAGACAAAGTGTGATGTTCTGTGAATGATGGTTGCATGCATGAAACAAAAAATGGACAACAAGGTAGGTTGTAGGGAAAAGTTGGAGATTCTCTGGGTGATAGAATAATGCATAGACTTGCCAGGAGGGAAAGAAGGGGATGAAAATGGCTAATGAAGGCCATCGGTGTGGTCAAGACAAGGACCACCAACAAGAAAATAAAGATGATATAAAAAAAGAGCTCAGGGATATCAGAGTAGGGATGGAGAGGATGACATGGAGGATGCGACAGGAAGCAAAGGTACATTGGACATATGAATGGCCTTTGAAGGGGAAAGAGAAGTGGCATAGAGGGGAAAATGATTCACAGCTGTGAACCGAAGATTAGGAAGAACCTCAGTGATGAGGAGGAGATCAAATCAGCTAGAGATCTCATGAACTGTCAGGGGGGCAGAGATAAATTCTTATATTTCTATATGGGTGATGAGATGGGATCAATCAAAGATCTCATGGAATGCCAGGAGGGAAGGACTGGAATCCCAATTTTCCAGGTGGGAAGGGGAAATATGAGATTGTTTGAAGGTCTCAGTATCTCTGAAGAGAGTTCAGATCATCAAGGGGTGCTGACAAATGAAATGGAGGCAAAGGAGAGGCCTCATATATATGAATATTCATGTGGAGTTGTAGGCCATGTGAATAAAGATGATGAGAAGTTAAATACTTCCATCACAGAGGAGGCAGATCAGAGGAGTGTTTTTATCGTTGGGGGAATTCAAATATTCCTTCCTAACAGTCCAACAAAGGCTAGTATGAGTGTTTCACATGAGGAGATGATGCAACATGAATCCAAGAGAGAGGCCATGGGGCCAATTCTTTTAAAATTAATTGTTTTTATGATGCAGGTGCAATAGAGGAAAGACAACCAATAAGGATTCTCAAAGAGGAGGGGAAGGAGAAGACATTGATGTTTGCCCCAAAAGAAAAAGAGGATAATTTAGATGAATTTCTCACTTAATGGAAGAAAGAGCTGAAGATGTTGGAGGATTGGCTGAACAATCCAGAACCAGAAAAGGACTGCCAGGATGCAGTCATGAAAAGGGAGACACGATGCCAACATGAGGAGTAGTTGGAGGAAGCTGAAGATATGACAACAAGGGAGATGACAGAAGTCAATTCGTCAGAGAAGAAAGCTGAGCAACAACTTAGTGGTGAGGCTTCAGAACTAGAGTCTGCAACAGAGTGGTCAACTAGTGCCACAATAAATGAAGATGATGTAGGGGATCAAATTGATCTATCCATTGGTGAGGATGAAACACAACATAGTAGCATGCATAAGAGGAGGATTCAACCATTAGAGACTGACATGAAGGAGGAAGAGCACACATTTCAATGTGCCCAAGAGATGGAGAAAGAAGAACGTTGGGTGGAATTACTCGAAAATTTCATCCAAAAAGATGAACATGAAGAATTGGAACCTACAATAGTAGCAAGAGGAGAGAGCATTCATAGGAATGGCTCAAATTTTCTAGCCAGGAAGTCGAGCAAGAGATAACTATAGAATGTGGACCTACAACAGAGGAGAGAGAAACATATAACATGGATTTTGTTGATCTGTGTGAAGAACTGGAGGCCATGGAGAGAAGGGTAAATATGCAAAGTCAGCTAATCCAAAAAGTTAGGGTGGAATTTGATTAAAGGGAGACACAACAGAATGCGATGAAGGAGAAGAGACAAACATTGGAACAACTAGAAGAGGTGATAGAGGAGGTAAAGAGATTGATGCTGAAAGCGGCACAAGGAGCAACCAACAAAGAAGTATGGGATAGAAGAAAACCTGTAGGAGCAACAGGGAAGAAGAAGCATCAAGGAAAAGGAGCAGATGGACAGCTCCAAGAGAAGGTATGGGACCCTAGAGGATCTCAACAACAGAGCAAAGGGAGCCATGAGAGGGAGCTCATGCTTTTTCCAGCAGTGGAGTATTGGTATCAAAGAGGAGCGCACAAGTTTTAAATCTTTGCATGCACATAGGAACAAGGATTCACTAAAGTCCCAAAGAGGCTTGGGACCATCCATCATCCAGAAGGACATGTGGTAGGAATATGTCATCTTCAGGCGAAACCACTCTGGTAGGAACGAGTGCGTAGGAGTTTGAAACTGTCGAACCCCGAAGAGCCAAAGTGGATAGTGGTTGTCGGATATAGAATAACACACGTCGACAAATCGTGTACTTCATTTGGAAGTGCTCAAGGAGAAAGCGAAGGTAGAGAGTTGAAAATCCCTAATCCTAAATAGCCGAAGAGGCTTTTGGTTGTTGATCTTTGGGATGTACATGTCAATAGATCATGCACTTCAGGTGGAAGTACTTCGGGAGGAAGCAAGCGGAGAGAGTTGAGACTTTCGAAGGGTGAAGTCCCGAAGTGGACTAGAGTCGTTGATTCAAGGTGGATGCGTGGCACCTGAATTGGGACTTCGGGTATAGAATATTCTGGGGGAAAAGAGAAGGTTGAAAGTGTTGAACTCCCGAAGGGCAGAGTCCTGAAGTGGATCTTGATCATTGATTGCAGAGGAGGTCGATGGCCATTGATCTGATCTTGGTTGAAGGTTTTGAAGTCGTGAAGCACCAGGAGATTAATCCCTAGGTCATATCCCAAGGTCTCAGGCGAGGAAGGAGCTAGCACTTGTCAATGTGAGATTTACAATAGGGTGATAAGAAGGCAGGACCTGCAGATAACTGTCAATCTGAGAATTAAAAATCGACGGTGAGGAATCATTGCAGGGAGAGGAGGAAAAATTAGCGAACGTGCTAGTTCGCAACCTATTATTTACCAATGATGTTGATCTCGTTGGGATAGGGGATCAACGACCACGATTTAAAGGAGATTTGGGTGAGCACTTTTTAGATTTCGGGGATAGAGCTCTCCGATAAAGAGCGAGTACGTTGGCAGCCCACAATTTATATGAATCGTCGATCGGACAGATCGGTAATGACTAGATCGTGACCATGAAAACCCTTAGGGTGATAATAGGGCCCGTGTTTGATTGATATTGAGACTAGTAAGGTCTCTAGGAGCTAATCCAACTCGAGAATATTTAACAATCCTTGATCGGGAGGTCAAGTAGCCCCGAGGGAGAGTATGGGGGTCTGCATCAACATGTAACCCAAAACTAAATGTATATTTCACCCTTCATCAAACTCCGGGGACACAACAACATATATACAAATTGCATTTTCCCCTAACAAGGCGAGCATTTTTCTCAATGCCATGTTTTCATGAAATTTCATAAGGACAATGTGCATAATGTGCATAATTGATCTAAATATATGAATTTTCCCTAACATTGTGATTTCAGGAATTTATCATGCAAATCCTAACACAAGACTTTCATTTTTCACTCTTGGGCGTGGATTTTACAACATGCCCTGTTTTCATATTAAAAACACATAATTTCCATTTTTGAGCATGCATTTTCTTCTTAAGGAATACATATATCATCTTAATGAATGCATTACTCAATAGCCTATATATCCATCATCTTATCATACAACATTCACCATCAGGCGTGCATTTCCCTTTATCTCGCACACATTTTAAAAAGGGAATTTCAAGCAATTTTCCCTCTTTGTCCTACTAGACATTTTTTGGTCTTTTTGCAAAACAAAGGGTTTCATTTTCCAATTGCACAAACAAAAGGTATATATAGATGTGAAACTTTTGTACAACCCTGTAAGTTGTAATATTTCCTGTAATATTGGCCTCTTCATTCTGTAAGATAGTTTTTGGTCTTTTTGCACAACAAAGGGTTTTATTTCTCTAGATGCACAAACAAAGGTATATGCATATGTAAAACTATAAATTAGACACTCTCAACCAACTTGAATCAATCAATTTGGAGGTGAACCAACTCTATATTTTATATGATTTGTTTTGTTTAAAGTATCTTCTTATATGGGTTAATCATGTGTTGTTAAGTTTTGTGCCATTTTCATGTATCATTGGTTGGTTATAAGTCATTGGCCTTGATTTCTCTCATAACCCACCATCCTTTGATTCATCAAAAAGTCATGAATCTTTGTGCATAAAAATAATATTTTTTGGAGTGTAAATGCACTCCTAATTGTACAAACATGTTACCAATATTCTAATCATCAAATTACAACTTAAATCTTAAAATATGGTGGCTTAGCCAACTTTAGGCATGGAGTTTCATATAGCCAAATTTAACAAATTAGCACTTTTGTTTTACAAGGAAAGTTTTAGCCTTTATGCACATTAGGTAGGTTTTTATCTAAAAATGACAATATAAGGTTATAGACGGGTGTAAAATAACAAATTACACCTTTTGCAAGTTGAACCACTCACTTTGGGTCAAAATTGACACTAGGGCATGCATATTATCCTAAGGCAGTTTTACCTTCAAATTTACATGAAATCCCAAATCTAGGTGCATGAAAGCAACCTTTGTTGTTCTTGAATTTCACTTTAGATGACATAGGTAAATTTACCATATATATATATATATATCTTACAACTTATAAAACCATTTTTGGAGCTAGAGGGAAGCTTGGACATGCATTTTAATTTGGTCACTTAGTACGGTTGCAACCTTCCAAATTACAAGACAAACTTTTCCTCTTTTGCACAACAACCCTTTTTAAACTTGCAATTGCAAAATTTACAACATGAACTGGTCTAATATGATCAACCACACCCCCAACAACTTTCACAACTCAAATTTAAGGTATAATAAAACCTTGGCTTACTTTTTACAAGTAGGCTGTACATTTCTATGGTTTTACATGCATATCTTGCCTATTTTTGCACAAAAGAGTCTTTTGACTACAAATGAAAAACTAAGTATATAAGTTTATGTAAAATAACTTAAAAAATCATTTACAATTTGAACCACCAAATTGAATGAGTTATCAGACCTGGGCGCATGTTTTAGTGTAGTGTGGTGTGCATTTTTGCTCCAAGGAAAAATTTGTCTGCTTTGTCCTACAAGACAATTTTCAGTCTTTTTGCACAACAAAGGGTTTTAAGTTTCCAATTACACAAACAAAGGTATAGACATATGTACAAATTTTCTACAACCATGTAAGTAGTAATATTTCCTGTAATATTGACATCTTCATTCTATAAGACAATTTTTGGTCTCTTTGCACAACAAAGGGTTTTATTTGTTTAAATGCACAAACAAAGGTATAAGCAGATGTAAAAATATAAATTAGACACTCTCGAATAACTTGAAACAATCAATTCGAAGGTGAACCAACTCTATATTTTATATGATTTGATGTCTTTAAAGTATTTTCTTATATGGGGTAATTATGTGTTGTTAAGATTTATACCATTTTCTATGTATCATTGGTTGGTTAGAAGTCATTAACCTTGATTTCTCTCATAACCCACCATCCTCTGATTCATCAAAAGGTCATGAATCTCTGTGCATAAAAATCATCATTTTTGGAGTGTAAATGGGCTCATAATTGTACATGCATGTTAATAATTTGTAATCATCAATTTACAATTTAAGTATTAAATTATCGAGGCTTAACCAACTTTTGACATGCAGATTCATATAGCCAACTTTAACAATTTGGACCTTTGGTTTTATAAGACAATTTTTAGCCTTTATGCAGATCAGGTAAGTTTTTGTCTGAAATTTAAAATATAAGGCTATAGACAAGTGTAAAATCACAAATTACACCTTCTACAAGTTGAACCACTCAATTTAGGTCAAAATTGACACTAGGGCGTGCATTTTACCCTAAGGTAGTTTTTCTTTCAAATTTACATGAAATCCAAAATCTAGGAGTATGACAACAGACTTTGTTGTTCTTCAATTTCACTTTAGATGACATAGGTAAATTTACCATATATTTATCTCCATATTACAACTTATAAAACAAATTTTGGAGCTATAGGGAATCTTGAGTGTGCATTTTAATTTGGTCACTTAGTATAGTTGCAACCTTCCAAATTACAAGGTAAACTTTGTCTCTTTTGCACAACAACCCTTTTTAAACTTGCAATTGCAAAATTAACAACATTAATGAGTCTAATATGATAAACCACACCCCCAACAACTTTCAAAGCTCAAATCTAAGGTATAATAAAACCTTGGCTAACGTTTTACAAATAGGTTGTGCATTTCTAGGGTTTTAATAACCATCTTTTGCCTATTTTTGCACAACAGAGTCTTTTATGACTACAAATGCAAAACTAAGTATACAGGTTTATGTAAAATGACTTAACAAATAATTTACAATTTGAACCACTCAAATTGAATGACTTTTTAGACCTAGGCATGTGCTTTTGTGTAGTGTGGCTTGCATTTTGTACCAAGGAAAAATTTGTCCACTTTGTCCTACAAGACAATTTTTGGTAATTTTGCACAACAAAGGGTTTCAAGTTTCCAATTGCACAAACAAAGGTATAGAAAGATGTATAACTTTTCTACAACCCTATAAATTGTAATATTTCTTGTAATATTGACCTCTTCATTCTATAAGATAGTTTTTGGTCTTTTTACACAAAAAATAGTTTTATTTCTCTAAATGCACAAACAAAGGTATATGTAGATGTAAAAAGATAAATTAGACACTCTCGACCAACTTGAATCAATCAATTTGGAGGTGAACCAACTCTATATTTTATATGATTAGTTCTTTTTAAAGTATTTTCTTATATGGGTTAGTCATGTATTGTTAATTTTAATGCCTATTTCTATGTATCATTGGTTGGTTAGAAGTCATTGACCCTGATTTCTCTCATAACCCACCATCCTCTAATTCATCAAAAGACCATGAAACTTTGTGCATAAAGATAATCCTTTTTGGAGTGTAAATGGACTCCTAATTGTACAAACATGTTAATGATATTGTAATAATCAATTTACAAATTAAATATTAAATTATGGAGGCATAACTAACTTTTGGTATATAGTTTCATACAACCAACGTTAACAATTTGGACCTTTGATTTTATAATACAATTTTTAGCATTTATGCATACTAGGTAAGTTTTTGTCTGAAATTGAAAATCTATGACTATAAACAAGTGTAAAATCACAAATTACACCTTCTATTTGAAACACTCAATTTGGATAAAAATTGAGACTAGGGTATGCATTTTACTCCAAGGCGGTTTTGCCTTCAAATTTACACGAAATCCCAAATTTAGGTGCATGAAAGCAACCTCTCCTCTTATTCAATTTCACTACATATAACATAGGTAATTTTACCATATATCTATCTCTAGCTTACAACTTACAAAACAATTTTTGGAGTTACAAGGAAGATTGCACATGAATTTTAATTTGGTCACTTAAACAGTTTCAACCTTCCAAATTACAAGGCAAACTTTGCCTCTTTTGCACAACCCTTTTTAAATTTGAAATTGCAAAATTAACAACATGAACAAGCAAAATATGATAAACCACACCCCCAACAACTTGCACAACTCAAATCTAAGGTATAATAAAACCTTGTCTTACTTGTTACGAACACATTGTGCATTTCTAGGGTTTAACTAGGCATATCTTGCCTAATTTTGCACAACAAAGTCTTTTATGATTGCAAACACAAAACTAAGTATATAGGCTTATGTAAAATGGCTTGAAAAAACATTTATAGTTTGGACCACTCAAATTGAATGAATTTTCGTACCTGGGCATAGGTTTTAATGTAGCCTAGCATGCATTTGACACCAAGGCAAAATTTACACCAATGCAAAATTTGCCCTCTTTGTCCTACAAGACAATTTTTGTCCTTTTTGCAAAACAAAGGGTTTTATGTTTCAAATTGCACAAAGAAAGGTATAAACACATGTACAATTTTTCTACAACCCTATCACTTGTAATATAATTTCATGTAGGTATACAAACTGAAATATCAAACACTAGGTAGATTTCCTATAGAAATACAAACTGAAATATTACACCGATATAACTTGTAATATAATTGCATGTAGGTATATTCAAACATTATTATAAAAATGCATTAAATAGCCCTTAAATATTGCAGATAAAAACTAAATATCACAACAAGCATCACATATAAGACAAGTATGGGTTAAAACAAAACGGATCTTCTATTACTTCCTCATAATAGTATGATATTTGCATGATAGAAATTTGTTAATCCCTAAATAG
>JZKD02S0329404.1:423169-457897 GCA_000966675.3 Picea glauca | reverse complement strand
ATCACTGTGTTTATTTTAAAAAGCTAGAAAATGGAAGCTTTATTATCTTGCTATTGTATGTAGATGACATGCTTGTTGCAGGGTATAATATGAAGGATATAAATGTGCTCAAGAATAAATTAGCCAATTCATTTGTGATGAAGGATTTTGGTGTCGCAAAGAAAATCCTTGGTATGAGAATAACAAGAGACAGGAAAAATCACAAACTGACATTGTCTCAGGGTGATTACACAGAGAAGGTGTTGGAGAGGTTTAGAATGCAGAATGAAAAACTAGTTAGTACACCTTTGGCTAGCCATTTCAAATTAACTAAGGAAAGGTGTCCCAAGACACAGGAGGGGATAGAATACATGTCCAGGGTCCCATATTCATTAGCAGTTGGCAGCTTGACGTAAGCAATGGTTTTCACAAGACCAGATATTGCACATGCAGTGGGAGTTGTGAGAAGATATATGAACAATCCAGGTAAAGAACATTGGGAGGAAGTAAAGTGGATTCAGATACTTGAGAGGTACTGCAAATCATGCATTATGTTTTGGAGGTTCAGAAACTGTTCTACAAGGATATGTTGATTCATATATGGTAGGTGATAAAGATAGCAGGAGTACCATAGGGTATGTGTGTACTATAGGTGGAACACAAGTAAGTTGGATTTCAAAACTGCAAAATGTTTTTTCACTTTCAACAACAGAGGCAAAGTATGTTGCTTCTACAGAGGCTAGTAAAGAGATGATTTGGTTACAAAGGTTTATGAAGGAATTGGGAAAGAAGCAAGACAATAGCAGGTTGTACTGTGACAATGAGAGTGCCATTCATCTTGCAAAGAAATAAACCTTCCATTCAACTACTAAGCATATATAGTTGAGATACCACTTCATACGATCCTCCTTAGAAGATGGAGATTTGAAGTTGTAAAATATACACACTAGCCAGAATCTTGCAGACATGTTAACAAAGAGAGTAACCAGGGAGAAACTGAGTTCCTGCTCAATTTAAGTTGGTCTTCAAGAATGAAGATGAAGATGAGAAATTTTCCAGGTCCAAGAAGGTTCAGACTCCAACATATACAACAATGGTGGAGTTGCTGAGATCAGTCTCCAAGTGGGGGATTTTTGGTTGTGGAGCCTGATTATCTTCCTGATTTAGAGGTATTTTACTTTCAGCCATTTTTATACCCCATGAAGTATTTATACCCCAGAAGTATGTACACTCTTCCACACAGGGGAGTGAAGAGGGGGTGTACCCCCTCTGCGGGGTCTGGGGGGGCTATCCCCTGGCTAGGGGTTATGGGGGCAAGTGGGACCCCAAAGGAAAAATTACCTTATAAATGTATATTGTAATTTCATTGTAAATATGGACTGTTCATTATAAGGTTGCAAATCTAACGATAGAGATTATGTTAGGGTTTTTTTCCCTAGAAGGCAACCCTCTTTTATGAGGGAAATGTATTGCGGCTATGGTTGATGGCGAATATTGTATTCTGAGATAGGAGACTGTGAGAGAAAGAAGAGGAAGTTACAATGGGTTTGCTGTAGGTTGTATCCCTTCATATGTTGGATAATAATAAAGGAAGGACTTGGCAATTTCTCTGGTGGACGTAGCCCACACTGAGTGAACCACATAAATATGTGTCTATATTGTATTGTGTATCTTCTGTGTTTTGTTTCCGCATTTTTTTTATTTTATTGCTCCATGGTTCTATTTTTCTAACAGAAAGATCAAGACATGTATGAGTCAAGTATAAGAGGCTACCAACTAACTGACGATACAAGGTGTCATCAACTTTGAGAGAAGTACAGGTGGAAGCAATCTTGACTCCAGACTAGAAGGGAGAAGGATTTGGTGTACAATCTTCCATGTGAAAGTGATGAAGAAGGTCACAAGCATACTTAGACCGGGAAAGAAAAATTCCTTCATTGGTTTGCAAAACTTGGAGGCCAAGGAAATAGTTCAAAAAGCCTAAGTTTGTCATTTCAAATTTCTTCTTAAGGATGATTTTCACATGGTTTAAAAGTTTTGAGTCACTACTAGTAAGGATAAGGTCATCAACATAAAGGAAAAGGATGATGATATGGATTCCTACTTTCTTGGTATAGACATTAGGATCAAAATGACATCTAGAGAATCTAGTGTCAATAAGAATGATCCAGGTGGATATTGGTGGCCACCCACCTGTTCCAAATTCCAACTGGATCATCTTGATAGTTTTCAGTTTAACATGTTTCTCTATAATGGGGACATTTCTTTGTAATTGTGGGTTTTCACTTACATGGCTGTCCTTAAGCCCTACACAACATCCAGGTGGATATTGGTGGTTTCCCACCTATTCCAATTGGCTTATTTTGGAAGTTTTCATGTCAGTACATCTTTCTTTACTTCTAGGGCCATTTTGGGGCTCTAAACATTGTTTTCTTGTCTTTCCACAGTCAAAATGTAGATAGAGTCAGAGTTTGACGTCATAATGCGTAGTTCTCAAAAGTAAATTTCCAATGGGCTATCACGCGTCTAAAATGGAGATTGTATGAAAACGTTACGACCCCAGGAAGTTAATGTACTAAATTACCCCAATGTGACCCACATGAATTTTGGCGCTTCATCTCCTAGGGTTAGGTTTTTGGATTTCTAGGGTTTTGGAATTCATGTTTATCATAAAAAGGTCTTCAGAGCCTTATTGTAAGCATATTCTTGTGAATGAGCGTAGCCATCACATCTCTTCTTAGAGATAAAGTTGCCACCATTCTAGCGAGTCTTGCACTATGTATTTTTACAGTCTTTGTACATTTATTTCATTAATAGAAATCATGTATTGTTTTATTTCTTTTTTATGGTTATGTTTATGTGTATTTCATTGTAATATCTCTGCTTTCATTTTGTTTTGAAAATAATCTGGATCAGTGGTATCAAAGCATACTAATCTTGATCGTTTTTTAGTGCATGTCCCCGATGAGGTACAAGTATAACAAGTTGAGTCTCAATCTTGTCTCTCTTGAGGAAAATCGCTATCACATGCCCAAGAAACCCTCTATGGTGGCAGAAAAGAAAAATGATGGAGCAACAGATTCTATTAACCTGTTGCTTGAGCAAGCTCTTGCGCTACAAAGGGACGAAATGATGGATAATGTTTCCCACATCCTTCAATGCTTGTCGATAGGAATAGGCACATATTCATCAAGCGACCACTTTGGAGGAACCTCTCCCTTCAAGGTACGAGTTAATTATGATATTCCCATATTTGAAGCTTAGATAGATGCAGATGCCTTAGAAAAATGGTTGACTATGCTATTATTTCTTTGTTCACAATTTTTTTGATCAGGAAAATATCACCTTCTCACTCCTCAAGGATCTCCCCCATGTCAAACATTGGTGGGAAAATTACTTGGAGAAAAGTTCCATAGAGGAATATGGAATATATGGGGTCAAGACCACTTGTGATTTTTTTGTGGATGTGGTCAAGGAACAATACTACCATGTTGATAACTATGAATACCAATACATGATATGGACGACACTACAACAAGAGAAGAGACAAAAATGTCAGAGTTCAAAAATACTTTCCATACCTTTCACACCAAGCTAGGTATCAAAGACTCTAAGTGGCATCTAGTTCTGAAATACCATGGGGCTCTGCATAGGTACATCCAAAAAGAAATGTATTTCCTAAACATCTCATCATTGGGAGTTGCCTATTGATATGTTGTCAAAATAGAGCATAAATTTAGGCACCATAACAAATGGGAGTTCAAGTCTGCAAATCTACAAAAACCAAAGCATAGTAAAGACGTCACTAACCAACAACCTTCTGACAACCAGTCTAAGACACAAGAAAAGAAGGGTAAAGGAAAGATGAATACTGACACTGGGAAGTGGTGCTAGTTCCACAAAATACCTTGGCACAACACCGATGAATGTCACTCGAAACAGTCATTGGTGGTCTAGGTCAAAGACAAGTATCTAAAACCTGATTGGGAACCTGATCCAAAAAATATTGAAAATAGACATATCATCAACGTAGACCCTACTGTTACTGTTGCGACCACAACAATTCAACCAGAAGAACCAATAGATCCTGAAGAAGGGGAGTGCCTCTCCCATTCATAGATGTGGGTGAAGGGGACCCCATTGCATTTAATTATTGATAGCAATAGACATAAGAACCTCATCTTATATGAGGTCGTCAAATAGTTGGGGTTGTCGACAACACCACACCCACAACCATACAACATTGGGTGGCTTCACCAGGGAAGAGATATCCCCTCTTGATGTTTTTGATGTTGTTTTGGGCAAATCATATATGTTTAAACATCATTTTGTTTATGAGTCTTGACCCTGTAGTTTCATTATTACTATGGGGGGGAATCTCTACAGGATACCAAAGATAGTTCCGACTATTGTTCCACAAAAATAGTGTTGCAAGGTAATCTCTCATATTGAAAAATTCATCCTCTTCACAGTCTGTTCAAAGGATGCACATAAAACCACTACAACCATTGTACCCTCAATACCTTCTATCTAGCCGAAGCAGATTGTAGAAGATAAAGTGGATATTGTTTCTTCACCTACAATGGTGCCTACATAATGCCCCGTCAAGCCCATAGAAAATAGGTTGGTGGAATAGATTCAACCCCGCTAACAAGAGGTTCGTGATAGCCTTCCTTAGACCAAGCAACACAACTTCTCCAACAAGGCATGCAACTCACCAAGATTCAGATTCAGAAAACACTTTCCTCTCTTCCTCGGGAACTCAAACCAATGGATACCATTGATTCCTAAGGGGGGATAATTGATCCAGGTGGATATTAGTGTCCACCCACGTGTTCCAAATTCCAACTAGCTCATCTTGACAGTTTTCATTTCAACATGTTTCTCTGTAATGGGGAAATTTCTTTACAATTGTGGGTTCTGCACTTACAGGGATATCTTGAGGCCCTACACAACATCTAGGTGGATATTGGTGTCCACCCACCTATTCCAACTGGATTATTTTTGAAGTTTTCATGTCAGTGCATCATTTTGTACTTCCAAGGCCGTTTGGGGCTCTAAACAGTGTTTTCTTGGCTTGCCATATTCAAATTGTAGACAGAGTCAGATTTGGATGATATCATGCATATTTCTAAAAACGACCTTTCCAACAAGCTATCACACGCCTAAAATGAAGATCGTATGAAAAAGTTATGACCTCAAGAAGTTAATGTACTAACTTACCCCAACAAGGCCCACATGACTTTTGGCGCTTCATCTCCTAGGGTTAGGTTTTTGGATGTATAGGGTTTTTGAATTCATGTTTATCATTAAAATGCCTTCAGAGCCTCATTGTAATCATCTTCTTGGGAATGATCATAGATGTCACATCTCTTCTCATAGATAAAGCTGCCACCATTCTAGCAAATCTTGCACTTTGTATTTTTACAGTCTCTGTACATTTCTTTCATTAATAGAAATCATGTATTGATGTATTTCTCTGTTTCTGGAAATTTTTATGTGTATTTCATTGTAATATCTCTACTTTCATTTCGTTTCGAAAATAATTTGAATCAAATAAAGTTGTCCATTTTTTCATAACAAGCTCGGGGAGCTTTCTTAAGACCATCAAAAGATTTCCTAAGGCGACAAACAAGGCTAGAGTCATTATGGATATAGCCAAGAGGTTGTTCCATGTAGATTTATTCTTGCAAATCCCCATGCAAGAAGGCATATTTAACATCCATCTGATGGACCTCCCATTTATGTTAGGTAAAAAGGGAAAGAAGAAGGTAGATGGAATTCATTTTGGCTACAGGGGAAAAGGTTTCAGTATAGCCAATTCCTTCAACTTGGGAAAATCCTTTGGAAACTAACCGAGCCTTCTGTCTTTCAAAACTTTCATCTTATGCATAATTAATTTTGTAGACCCATTTACATATAACAATTTTTCTTCCTTTTGTAAGAGGTACAAGACCCCAAGTATCATTTTTCATTAACGAACAATACTCTTCATTCATTGTTGTATCCCAATATGGATGACCTGAAGCTTCTGAAAATGTCTCTGGATCATGAGTCTATGAAACTTGAGACAAAAGAGAAGAGGCTTACTGGAACCGTGAACGTGTCCGACGCTGATCTGAAGGATCACAAACAAGATCACCAATTGCTTCTCGTGTTGAACCGACCCATCTAAGAAGTGGTGGAGCGACTGCTGGTTCAGGTTCAAAGGACTCATCTAGAGGAAGGTGAGTAGGAAGAGGTGGATTTTCATACTCACTATCATCATCTGAAGAAGAAACTAGAATAGGAACATAAGAAGGCACAAACGCCGAATATGGCTCACAGGACAAAGAAGGCACAATCGTTGAATTAGGCTCGTAAGACAAGAGATTTTCATCAAATTTAAGATCTCTTCTAATAATAATTTCATTAAAATGTGGTTGAAGAAGTCTACCAATAGATATACACTTCTCACTTTTAGGCTGCAATCCTTTCCTTTTCTCATCAGGAATGTGAGCCCATGCTATACTGCCAAATACATGGAAGTGACTTACATCTGGTTTAATTTTAGTCCAAGCTTCTTTCGATGTTATATTTTTAAGAGCCTTTGTGGGAGTGTGATTTACTATGTAATTTTCACAGTTGATGGCTTTCGCCCAATACTTTAACTTAATCCATTGGATCATACAATTATCCATTTATTTTAATGTGCGGTTCTTTGTCTCAACAACACCATTTTGTTGTGGTGTATATGGAGCAGTGTGTTGCATTTGGATGCTCGGTGTAGTGCAATAACTTGTAAAATTATTGTTCACATATTCACCTCCATTATTTGTTCTTAACCTTTTAATTTAATGTCTAGATTGATTTTCTACAAGGGCTTTATAGGCCATAAACTTGTCAAAAAATTCGCTCTTAAGTGTTAAGAAGTAAACCCAAGTATGTATGGAAAAGTCATCAATGAAAGTTAAGAAATACTTGCACCTAGAAAATGAAGGAGAAGAAATTTGACCACACAAGTAACTATGAACAAGATGCAAAGGAAACGAGGCATGACAAGAGGCATGTTTGTCAAAACTATCCCAATGATGTTTACTGAGAACACAACCGACACAAACACCATATCTGCATGGAACAAGAGGAATACCAGTCACCATTTGTTGATTACATAGTCACTGGAATTCACTGGAATGAGCAATAGTTTAGATGACCAAATCGCTGATGCCAAAGTTTGTTGAAGTCATCGCTATGAGCAACAAAAAGTGACAGAAAAGATGACGACCCAAATTTTTCAAACTTGTATAGCCTAGTAATATCATCAACAATTCCAATTGCAAGAACATGCTTAGGATCTTTTAGATCCTTGATTACAACTTGGTGAGGTGAAAACTCTACAGTTTTACCTTCACATGAATGAGTGATTTGATATATTGATAGAAGGTTATAAGAAAGACTTGGAAGACATAATATAGATCCTACTGATCCAGGTGGATATTGGTGGCCACCCACCTATTCCAACTGGCTCCTCTTGATAGTTTTTAGTTCAACACGTTCTTCTATAATTATTTGTAATTGTGGGTTCTACACTTTAGGGGCTGTCTGAATCCCTACACAGATTCGAGGTGGATATTGGTGACCTCTCACCTAATCCAACTAGATTATTTTGGAAGTTTTCATGTCAGTACATCTTTTTATACTTCCAGGGTCGTTTTGGGGACCTAAACAATGTTTCTTTTGGCCTGCCACAGTCAAACTCTAGACAAAGTCAAATTTTGATGGAATGATGTTTAGTTCTCAAAAATTCCTTTCCAATGGGCTATCATGCACCGAAAACAAAGGTTGTATACAAAATTTATGACCCTGGGAAGTTGAGGTACCAACTTACCCATCGGGGCCCACATAACTTTTGGCATTTCATATCCTAAGGTTAGGTTTTTGAATGTCTAGGGTTTTGGCATTCACGAGTAATGTTAAAAATGCCTTTGGAGCCTCATTGTATTCATTATGCTTAGCCAGATGTGCGTAGCAGCCACATCTGTTCTCAATGATAGTGATATGAAAATGGACACCGTATGCGAAAGTTATTGCGTTCTGAACTTTTTCCCAAACAGAAAAAAAGTCAAAGGTCAAAGTCAATTGGTGAAAGGTCATAAAAATGACATGGAAGATGACATCAATAGTATGTCATGATGATGTTAGCATGACATGATGATGACATCATCAGGGTGACATGGAAGCACCAGGAGCTGACATGTGTTAATCATTTTTGGCGTTTTCGGGCTGAGTTGACACGGTACGAAAGTAACACGTGGCACTGTATGAAAGTGACATGTGGCAAGGTGACATGTGATAGTACAGATGTTGACATGGCAGGGAGACATGTGGCAGTACAGATTTTGATGTTTCACTATACAGATGCTGATGTGGCACTGTATAGATGATGATGTGGCACTCTACTGATGATGATGTGGAATTGTACGAATGATGATGTGGCACTATATGGATGATGATGTGGCATTTTATGGACGATGACATGGATGGGGCCAATGATGAGGTGACATGTGGTCCAATGAGGAGGAACCACGTGGAACCATCTGGAAGGTCAAAGAGGTTTGGTGGTTTCCACAAAATCTGGCAAAATCCTCCAAATCTGGAGAAATCCTGCTAAGTTTGGTTAACTATCGCTAAATTTTGGTGGAGTTTGGCTCTTTTATCCGGGCAAAAAAATCGATAAAGAGTAACTTTTTTGGCACGCAGTTCGAGACTGTATGGAATATACAGATCTGACATGGCATAACATTGGGATTCATGCCAAGGGGACATGTTGAGGGCCTGTTCAGAAGTAGGTTGACTTCATACTCAAAAGTTGTAGAATTTCGAGGGGAATCTGAATATGGCTTTTGTTTTTGCAGCTGTGTCTCCAAATAGAAAAGTGCCTCCATATCCTAGGATGTCGAGCCAAGCATAGTCGAGTTCATACTCAAAAGTCTCAGAATTACCTATTCCATCCAATGGTGATGTCTATTTCTGTCCAGAAGTTATAGATCTGAAAGTTGGTTTCTGACGCAGACCCCCTACCTCTGCCTCAGCAGGGTTCACTGACCTCCCGGTCAAGGATCGTTCTCCAAACCCCCCAAGTTGAAGTAGCTCAGTAGTTCCCTGCTGGAACCTTCAACAAATGCACAGGTCCTTCTGAACTCTGCCCTACACAAACACGCACTGAGCACGAGCTCCTTCCCATGTGACCACTACCCATGAACATTGGCTTATCCCACCAAGGGTGTGTCGCGTTTCACGATTTTGGGGATTCCAATGCAAAACACCCCACTCATCTAAGTATCAAAACCCTGACAAGGGATAGCAGATCCTTAGCTCCTCCACTAATTTCTACTAATGTGACCCTCGACTTCGACCTGGGGCCCAACCTTCGAGCACATCGGGATTTCGCGTATCAGGGATTCCCGATGCGATTCACCTTTGTTCTCCCAACTCTTGAAATGATGATATTCTAGGGCATTAGATCAACAGTCCACAAATCCCCACGATCCAACGGTTGAGATACTGTCATGATTTCGGCTATCGCAATTTCTCGCTCTTCGCCATGCTTAACCTCCCGAAGTTTGAAACCCCAATGGCTTACGGATCTTCGCCACCTATCCTCCAATGATGGACGGTTCTAATGCTTTCAGGACTTCTCGACTTCACAAATTCTATCCCCATGTACACGCAAGGATTAAGTCTCATGTGCTTCCCTCTGAATCCAACGGCTATTGGTCCTATGTTCTCAGATCCGGCGGCCCAGATCTGATCTTCTTTGTGTGCGTTCCTCCTATGTCTGGACGTGGATTTAATGGTCCAGATCTTATCTCTCGGTGCCAATCTAACGACAGCTGTACTTATCCTCCGGGTCTTTGTCTGAGGCTTGGACTTCGAAGTGTCTCGGCCTGTTGTTCCTCTCTGTTGGAACTCTGTGCACAAAGGAACTATTATTCCTGAGCTTAGGTGATGAATCTCGACCTCGGCCCTTCGCACAATCACACTCGGTGTGTGACTTCACACTACTCCTCTTAAGCTTTGGGACTTGAAATAATTCCACTCTTGCACACTCCCAGTTCTATCCCTCATGAGATTACGAACTTACTCAGTTCTAAGAGACTTAATCCTCTGCTTCCTTAAAAGACTCCTGGTGCTCCTCTTGGCACACTTTTGCGCTCAACCTCCTGAGCTTTGGAACTTGAAACAAGTTTACTCTGTGCATTCTCCTTATGCTTTGAATAGCCTCCATATGGCTATCTCTCAACACTTCGTCTGAGTGTTGGCCTAGTGCACTCCTTGCATAGGTCTTCCTCCAAAATATTCAACAACTCTGTCTCCTTTCACTCCTTGAAAGGATATAAGTGTCCTCCTGGAATCTTCTTCTTAAACACGCCTTGCTGAGTCTACAGAGTGTTTAGAAACTCTATAAGTGTCTTCTCCTACACACTTATCTTATCCCCGAACTCGAAATAGAGTCCTTCACATGCAATCTTTCCACTTGCTCGATGCCCACCTGGTCGAGCTTCATATAATCTTCAGTAATTTTGTATCCTCTTTGTGCCTTCCTCTACACAGTCTTACCTCCAAGGTATTCAGTAACCTTGAGGTTTCTCCTTTGAGTTAATGATTCCTCTGGTGCACCCTCCTGACACATCTTTTCCCAAATTCCACAGAACTCAGATGTGCACTCTTTGCACTGGCGTATAGAGTCCTCAACACTCTATCATGCAACCCCTTGCATGAGACCACAAAGAACCTATACTGAAATCGAAAAAACCCACAGATAGAAAAATCTATCTATCCCTACATATGGAACCTAACATACATCTACAACATACAAATGAACACACATATAGCATTCACAAAAGACACATAAGCACACAGAATCATATGTAGGAAAAACTGCTCTGTTTGTATTAAATTCAAAATGCTTGTACAAAGGTTACAAAAGATCAGAATGAAACAAAGTCTCGGCTCCTCTCTTTTCCTCTCTAATCTACCTATCTTCTTGCTTCTTACTAACTCATGCAAAACTCCTCTATCTAGATACAAAAGAGGGGTTCCTCGAGCTCTTCCCTCCAAGCTACCTACTCTCATTAATTTACATTGAATTACATTCAATGGTTGTCTAGTCCGGATCAGATATATATCTCAACCTATCAACCATTAAAGGTGACTCTATCTATAGCCTACATAAAAGCATGGCTTGGCTCTACCATCCTTACAATCATTTAATTCATTTAATGGAATTTGAAATTTGAAATCAAGAGGGATGGTGCTTTTCTTCTCCTTGAATGCGTGCTTTGATGTGTTGGATAGTTGGCGCGTTGTTGGGGTGAAGCGATGCTCCTACATCAGTTTTATAAGTTGTTATGTAAGGCTTTCTTTTGTATTCTTAAGGCATTAAATATTAATAAGAATCCTCCCCCATCGAGACAAAGGCTTGGAGATGTAGGCAAACTTGTTCTAAACTCTGTTATCAATCTTGGTGTTATGGTTTTTTGTTTTTACTTCTTATACGGATGCAACATTCTTTCATTAAGATTATTCTCTTTCTTATTAAATCCTAAATGGTAAAATAATTCATGAATAAACTTAACCATAGTCTTTAAAAGATAATTTTCAGATAAAGTGGTATCAGAGTAAGTTGAGAGTTGGATGTTTGAGTTTACATGATTACCAGAGAAAAGCTAAGTCATGGTGAAGGAGAGCTTGTAGAAGGATATCCAGAGATTGGATCAAGAAATATGGCATCTCAAAGTGAGAATATGCCATTAGAAGAAGGACTTTCTAAAAATGAAAGAGAGTTTCAAATAACTTTCTTTGCCATGTCGGAGATGGTAAAAGTATTGTATGTTGATTACTTGGAATGGAAGAGTCAGGTTCAAGGGGAATATTCAAATCAAGCCAAAAGTGAAGAAGGAGAGGGCCCTCCAAAATTTCCTCATTCACCTCCATCATCTCCATCTTCTTCTTCTTCAAGTAAAAGTTTAGATACTACTTCTTCAACAAAACATTCTCATAAACATAAGTCTGATATGCCATTACTTAAAATTGATGTAAAATTTGTTTTGCCTATGTATGATGGTGAAGTTAATGCTGAGAAACTTGATAATTGGGTTAGACAGATGGAGGTATTTTAATGTGAAACAAATCAAAGATGAGGCAACCAAAATTAGATTGGCATCGCTTCGTCTTGAAGTCACTTCTCTCATCTGGTGGAAAAGTAAGATGCAACATGGAACTCAACAAGTTGGAAATATTTTTCCATCATGGCATTATTTTATGTCCACACTTAGAAAAACGTTCTATCCATATACTGTATTATTTTATTATTTTATTATATTGCTTGTGAGGTTTCTATCCAAGCAACGTATATAAGCAATATAAGCAAGCAAACCTCCTTGCTTATATAATGTATCCAAGCAACGTATATTGAAGCAAACCTCCTTTCTTATATAATAAAATATATTATTACGAAACTGGAGTTATGAGGTTTGATTATATAAGAAAACATCCTTGCTTATATTATTACGAAACGTATAAAATGTATTATTTTATTATATTTCTTATGAGGTTTCTATCCAAGCAACATATATTGAAGCAGGGAAAACTGGAGTTAGTGTATCAGGGGAATCATCTTCAAAGAAAGATGAAAAAGGAAAAGGGAATGGGAAGAAAACAAATTCATCGACAGTGAAGGAAGAGAAGCTATATTTCAAGCATTGCAAGAAAGAGGGCCACGATCATGATAATTGATGGCAATTGCACCTAGAGAAAAGATTGAAGTGGTTCAAAGAAAGGAAAGGGAGGAAAATTTTTACAACAACAACATGACCAATAGACTTGGGATCAGATTCAAGTGATGAATCTAAGATGAGAAAAATTGGTTTTCCAAGTAAAATTGGTGATGATTTTGATTCAAGAAGTAAGTTTTTTCATACAAGGGTCATTATGAAACATACTAAGATCGACACATTAATAGATGGTGGATCTCAATCTAACTTAATTTCAGAAGAAGTGGTTAAGAAATTGGGATTAAACACCAAGATACATCACAAACCCTATTCACTTAATTGGATAAGCAAATATCAAAAATTTCCCATAACAAAGCAATGTATCATAAAATTTCCAATTACATCTAAGTATGTGGATGAAGTAATATGTGATGTGGTGCCACTAGAAACATTTGTAATGGTCTTAGTTATCCCTTATTTATATGATCGCAAAGAAATATTCTATAGGGAACATAATCGATATCACATAACTAAAGAAGGGACATAATATGTTGTACATGCTCATCATATAAAAGAAAATCAATCTCTTCTAACAATGGAACGATTAAAGAAGGTAGCTTATGCAAAAAATACAACTATAATTGTGCCAAGTAAAGAAGTTTATCTTAAGCATGGACATGAGATGGTTGTAGGATGGGAATTCAATCATACTTTGCTTCAAGATACGTTAATGTCGTGCAAGCACATCAAACATATTGGTTCATTTGCAATCATATTTATGATGTTATCGCTGCTAATGTTTTCTACATGGATGGTAGTGGATTCAGTAAGATGTGAACGAGATCAAATGGATAACAATATGATTTCAATTTTCATGGTTATTATGCAATTGATTATGATGTGACAGGTTCACATGACAAAGTTTAAATTCAAAGGACAAGTGGGGAGGCCTATCTCACACTTGATGTCTGGTTAATACCCTTTTGGAGGACCAAAAGGTCTTAGTGGGGAGGAATGATCCAAAATGGATCTAGGAAGGCCAAAATTTCAAAGTTCTCAGAATCAAATGAAACTAGCGCCATTGCGTAGGTATTGTCCTTTCGATTCTGACCATATATATTTTTTTCCGAAAATGGACACTGTATGTGAAAGTTATCGCGTTCTAAACTTTTTCCCAAACTTAAAAAATGTCAAAGGTCAAAGTCAATTGGTCAAAGTTTGTACAACTCACATGGAAGACGACGTTAGCAGTACGTCACGATGATGTCAGCAGGGTGACGTGGTAGCACCAGGAGCTGACATGTGTCAGACATTTTTTTCGTTTTCAGGTTGAGTTGACATGGTACGTAAGTGACACGTGGCACCGTACAAAAGTGATACGTGGTAAGGTGACATGTGGTAGTACGGATGTCGATGTGGCAGGGTGACATGTGTCAATATAGATGTTGACATGATATTATAGGATGTTGATGTGGCACTGCACGAATGATGACGTGGCACTGAACAAATGATGATGTGGCACTGTAGAGACGATGATGTGGCACTTTACAGATGATGAGATGGAAATTTATGGATGATGATGGGGTCGCTGACTGGGCAGGCTGATTTGGAATGTTGACATGGCTCGAGCCAATGATGAGGTGACACGTGGCCCAATGAGGAGGTGCCACGTTGCACCTTCTGGAAGGTCAAAGAGGTTTGGAAGTTTCCACCAAATCTGGCAGTTACCACCAAATCTGGCTGAATCCTCCAAATCTGGTGAAATATCGCTAAGTTTGGCTAATTGTCTCTAAGTTTGGGTAACTGTCACTGAATTTTGTGGAGTTTGACTTATTTAGCCAGGCACATAAATTGATAGAGAGGAGTTTTTTTAGCATGTAGTTCGAGACTGTATGGACTGTATGAATCTGATAGGGTGCAGCATTGGGATTCATGCCGAGGGCCTGTTAATAAGTAAGTCGACTTCATACTCAAGAGTTACCAAATATTGAGGGGAGTCCAAATATGGATTTTGTTTTTGCAGCCGAGTAGCCAAATAGAAAAGTGCCTCTAGAGCCCAAGATGTCGAGCCATGCATAGCCAAGTTCATACTCAAAAGTCTCAGAATTACCTGTTCCATCCAATGGTGATGTATGTTTCTCTCCAGAAGTTGTAGATCTGAAAGGTGGTTTCAGGAGCTGTTATGTAAGCATTTCTTTTGTATTCTTAAGGAATTGAAGATTAATAAGAAGCCTCCCCCACTGAGACGAGGTCCCGAAGACGTAGGCAAACTTGTGTTGAACTTCGTTATCAATCTTGGTGTTATGGTTTGTTTTTTTTAATTCTTATATGGATGCAACATTCTTTCATTAAGATTCTTCTCTTTCTTATTAAATCCTAAATGGTAAAATAATTCATGCATAAACTTAACCATAGTCTTTAAAAGATCATTTTTGGATTAGATAGCTACCACCATTCGAGCAAGTTGTTTTTAGTTCTACATTTTTACAGTTTCAACCTATTTTATTTATTCAATAGAAGTTATTGTTCACTGGATATCTATTGTTGTTCTTTGTATCAATGAATTATTGTATTCAATCTATTATTTATTTTGTTCCACTCATAAATACAGATCAATGGTATTAGATCAGTCTGCTCTTCATTTATTTTTCTTCGTGCATGTCCCCGATAAGATCTGGGTACAAGAAGTTGGTACTCGAACCAGTCGAGCCTTTGCAAGATAGATCATGCCAATCCTGACCAAAACTCATGGGGGATGAGAAGAAATATGATGGAGAAGGATATCCTTTTAAAATGTTTCTCGTGGAATCCCTTGCACAACAAAGGAACAAAATGATGGACAACTTTGCATAGATCCTTCGGTAGCTGCCCACATGAGATGCATCTTCATCAAGCGGCCATGCAACCCCCTTCAAGGTACAAGTAAATTTTGATATTCCATTATTTGAAGGAATGACAGATGTGAATAATGTAGATAAATGGCTTAATCTGCTTGAAAGGGTATTTTTCAGTCCACAATTTTTCCGATAGGGAAAAGATTACTTTTTCACTCCTCAAGGTCGTTCTACATTTTAAGGATTGGTGAGATACTTACTTTGAGAAAAGGACCATAGAGGAATCTGTAATATTTGTAGTCTCCCCCACATAGGATTCCATCAGAGATGCCATTAAAGAACAATACTACCTTGTTGGAAGCTACAAGGACCAGTACACAAGATGGACCACCCTACATCAGGAAAGGGACCAAAAAGTACCATATTTCACCAACATTTTCCATCCCTGCACACCAAATTTGGTATCAAAGACTTTGAACGACATCTAATACTCAAATACCACGACTATCTGCATAGATACATTCAAACACAAATGGATTTTTTGGACATCACATCATTGGGTATGGATTATAGATATGCTATCAAGATTGAGCATAAATTTAAGCAGAAGAGGTGATATTTTCTATCTGCAAACTCCTCATAGATAAAGAAGGGAAAAGGCATCCTCAACCCACAAAACAAGGGATAGAGAAAAGATGGCGACTCTCAAGACAACCGTTCCAAGCCGCAGCACAAGAAGGGTAATGAGAAGTCAAAGAAGGACATGGGAAAGTGGTGTGAATACCATAAAATCCCTTGGCACATCACTCTCATAAGTCACTAGTGGTGAAGCTAAAAGCTTATGAGTCCGAGGAAGATTCTAAATCTGACTCAAAACCAAAAAGAGGGAAGCAAATTATCGATATCGAACTCAACACCACTCTCGCTACCACCAAAGTCTAGCCAAGCGAACCAGAAGAACCAGAGGAAGGGGAAGGCCTATTTCACTCACAGATATGGGTAAAGGGGGCTCCACTTCATTTCATTGTGGATAGCGATAGTTAGAAGAACCTGATCTCAACAAAGGTTGTCAAGCAGTTAGACCTACTAATGACACCGCACCTGCAACACTACACCATTGGATGGCTTCACCAAGGAAGAGATATTTGTGTCATCCAACAATGTCGTCTACCCTATGGCATCAAGCCCTTCAAATATGAGGTATTGTGTGATATTTCTCCCCTTGAAGTTTGTGATGTTATTTTAGGACAACCATATTTGTGGAAGCGACATGTTGTGTATAATTTTAGACCCCCAAGTGTTATTATTACTTTGGGTAGACAAGTGTATAGGATACCAGAGTTAGCGCCTCCTGCTTCTATTTCTTCAATCTCTGCTAAGCAATACAGTAAGGTCATTTCAAAGATTGGAAAGTTCATCTTCTTTGTGATTCATGATTGCAGTAAGAAGAAGGTCATTGCCACATCTGTGACATCTACACAGAGCCTCTATTTTTAGCATAAGCAAGTGGACATAATCATGGAAGAGTATAGAGACATCTTCTCCTCACCCACCAGGGTATTGATGCACTGCCAAGTCAAGGATCCAATTGATCTAACCCCCGATTCACCTCTGCCTAATGGACCGGTTTATCATCCCTCGTTGATGGAAAATGACAAAATAAAGTGTCACATCCAAGAGTTTCTTCAAAAGGGGCACATCAAACCCATCTCCTCCCCTTGCGGAAGCCCAATTGTACCGGTGCAGAAGAAAGACATGACTTGGATGCTCTGCATTTATTACGAAGCATTAAACAAAATCATAGTCAAGAAATGATACCCAATTCAATGAATTTATTACCTTCTTGACCAACTCAAGGGGGATAAGTTCTTCAACAAGATTGACCTAAAGTCTAGTTACCACCAGGTTCCCATCGAATCGATTGATGTATGGAAGACAACTTTCAAATCTAAAGAAGGTCTTTTCGAATGGTTGGTCATTCCCTTTGGCCTAAAAAATGCACAAAAAACTTTCATGAGGTTGATGGATGATGTATTGAGACCCTTCACCAACTCTTTTATGGTAGTATATCTGGATGACATCCTCAGCTTAAAAATTACTTGGGAGGATCACATGCAACATATTCAATAGGTTTTGAGCACTCTACGACAACACAAGCTATATGCCAACTTGGAAAAATGCTTCTTTGTCATGAACATGGTCCAATAATTGGGCTACATTATTGATGAACATGGGGTACATGTGGATCCAACTAAGATCCAAGTCATCTATGAATGGATAGCCTCGACCACACTAACCGAGATTCAGAGCTTCTTGGGACTTGCAAACTTCTATCGATGGTTCGTGTTGGGATTCTCCCATAACACATGGGCCCTCAGTTAGGTGACCAAGGGCGTGTGAAAGGAAACTTTCACGTGGGGGAAGGCACAACAATGATAATTTGATGATCTAAATCATCACTTATTCTTAGCTCCATTACTCTCCTTACCCGATATACAAAAACCATTCAAGGTTGATACTTATGCATCCAACTATGTTGTAGGCACAGTGCTTACTCAACACGACCATCCAGTAGCATAACATAGTGAGACACTCTCAGAAAATGTCCATAAATACCTCACCTATGACAAGGATATGAATTCCATTGTATAATCCCATCATCAATGGAAACATTACATTATGGGAAATGAGACAATCATCCACACTGAGCACAAACATTTGCAGTTCATACAAACATAGGGGAAGTTGTAGAACGAAGGCCATCATAAGTGGTCCACCTACCTGCAGTTGTTCCATATCAACATCAAGTATAAGAAAGGGAGAAAAAATCATGTCATGAATGACTGCCTCAGTCGACCTCTCGTGGCTGCACTCACCACCGTGATCCATTCCTATGGGCATGATGCATTTGAGTGGCCCCAAATTTATCAGCAAGATCTAGACTTTTCCACCACCTATCATCTCTTGGGTACAGGCACGAATGTCACCAATTTTCACATTCAGGATGGACTGTTATTCCATCTGGGCCATCTCTGTATTCCCTAAAGTGAGCGTGAAAACATGATTTTAGTGGGTCACTATAGTCGGATGGCAGGAAATTTTGGCATGGAGAAAACTGTGTCTGTTCTACAGAAACATTTTTATTGGCCAAAACTTCGACACAATGTCAGCAAGTATATCAGATGTTGCACTACCCATGCCATTGTCAAGCCAACCATCAAGATGAAAGGCTTACACAAACCTCTTCTTACTCCTGAGAGGCCTTGGGAATCCATCTCGATGGATTACATGTATGACCTTCTGTCCACCAAGCAAGGCAATGATTGCGTATTTGTGGTGGTTGATCGATTTTTGAAGATGGCCATTCTCACAGCTTGCAATAAGAGAATCACAACGATAGACACTGCCAAGCTCTTCTTCAAACCAGTGTGGGTCCATTTTTGGATACCACAGACCATCATCTCCGATTAGGACAACAGGTTCCTCAACACATTTTGGTCAAGTCTCTGGTCACTGTTGGACACCAAGCTCACTAAATCCACTATCTTCCACCCTCAAACTAATGGCTAAACAAAGGTCATCAATCGGATGATTGTACACATTCTTCACATGGCTAAACAAAGGTCGTCAATTGGATGATTGTACACATGGGATGAGATTCTTCCCTATGTTCAACATAGCTACAACATGGATCTCCATAGCTCCACCGACCATAGCACCTTTTAGGTGGGGCTGAGATTCCAACCCTTGGGTCCCATTGATGTTTCAATACCTCTTGCAACCACACAAACAAATTCTTCCCATGTTCAGTCTGAGGCTGACAAAGACACTAAATTCATTGAGAGGATTCAACACATTCACCAATAGGTCCATGAGATTTTGCAGAAAGCCAATGATAAGTACAAGAAACACCATGATCAACACCGGGTACCACACAAGTTTTAGGTGGGAGAGAAGGTCTTGTTACATTTTGTAGAAAGAACACCTTATAGGGCCCCATTGGAAGCTCCTTCCACTTCTATATGGGCCTTACACTATCACTAAGGTTGTGGTTGATAATGCTTTTGAGTTCAACACTCCCCCTTTCATTGGCTTGCACCTAGTGTTCAATGTGGACCTCCTTCGACCATATTTTCCACTATTACTGGACACCTCGGAGATCGCAGAACTGTTGACACCAAAAAATATCAACCCTAACTGCATGGAACATGTACCTATTGATCAGATAGTGGACACATAGGTCAAGGGAACTTTCCAGCAGAGGATCCATATTTATCGGGTTGTTAAGGTAGGGCAGCTCCAACACCAAGGCAAGTGGCTCAACCAGAGACAAATTCAGTAGAAATATCCTCATCTGATGGGGTCACTCAATGAAATGGACATCATTTATTCCTAAGGGGGGAGGACTGATCCAAGTGGATATTGGTGGCCACCCACCTATTCCAACTCGCCACTCTTAACAATTTATAGTTCATCACATTCTTTTGTAATTCTTTGTAATTGTGGGTTCTACACTTCCAGGGATTTCTAAATCCCTACACAACTTCCAGGTGGATATTGGTGGCCTCCCACCTAATCCAACTGGCTTATTTTGGAATTTTTCATGTCAATACATCTTTTTGTACTTCCAAGGCCATTTTGGGGTCCTAAACAATGTTTTTTTTGGATTTCCACAATAAAACTATAGATGGAATTAGATTTTGATGGAATAATGTGTAGTTCTTGAAAACGCCTTTCCAACAGGCTATCACACGCCTAAAACAAAGGTCTTATGCAAAAGTTATGATCCCGAGAAGTTGAGGTACCAACTTACCCATTGGGGCCCACATAACTTTTGGTGTTTCGTCTCCTAGGGTTAAGTTTTTGGATGTATAGGGTTTTGTAATTCACGAGTAATGTTAAAAATGCCTCTAAAGCCTCATTGTATTCATTCTACTTAAACAAATGTGTGTAGTAGCCACATCTCTTCTCAGAGATAACTACCACCATTTGAGCAAGTTGTTTTCAGTTCTGCAATTTTACAATTTCAACCTATTTTATTTATTTAATATAATTTATTGTTCACTGGATATCTGTTATTTTTATTTGTATATCTGTGTTATTGTATTCAATATGTTATTTATTTCGTTCCTCTCATAAATTTGGATGACCTACAACACTAAGAGATCTATCATCACCAACAAATATTTTCTTGGTGTTACATTTATTTAGAGCTGAAAATATGTATTTATCCTTAGCCATATGATAATATGCTCCAAAATCAATAAGCCACTCATAAGAAGAAGAAGTAGAAGTTGCATTCAAGGAGAAACCAGAAGAAGAAAGTGCATGTCCATGAGAAGAAGAAGAATAATTATAATCAATATCGATGTTGTGCTTCTTCATTGCTGCTTCTAAAGCTGCCATCTTCTTGAAACATTTGGACTCATCATGACCATATTTATCACAAAAGTTTCAATATTTGTCAATCTTCTTATTTTTAGATTTTTCTCCTTTGTCACCATTAGGAATTGAAGTTGTTTGAGTGGGTTTGAGACCCTTATGTTGCTTGTTGTTGTGGTGAGGATGTTTCTTCTTGGTATTCTTTGGTTTATCTTTCTGTTGGGTGACTAAGGCTTTGTTGGAGATACCTGCAATGTTGATCACTCCAAGTTGTACAAGCTTAGCTTTCTCTCTAATCAAAGTATCACAAAAGGACTCAAGAGTGGGTTTTTGATAAGCTTTCCCTAGAGCCTCTCTCATGGCATAAAAGGTAGATACAAACACAGAATATGCACTACCTAGCTTAGAAAGAATAATATATATGCAACGCTCTTCCTCTAGCTTTATCTCACATTCTTCACATAAATTCTGAGTGTTTTAAACTTAGATAGATAGTATTCAATGCAAAAAAAATCATTTGGACTTAAAGTAAACATTTGATTTTTTAATTGACGTGCTCGAATAATATTGTGTTCACCAAACACGGATTCAATCTGTTCCCAAGCTTCATCGGGGTCATCAATTTATTTAAGGTGGAACCTTAAATTGGGAGAGATGGACATTCCAATCAGTCCACATGTTTTTTCACTCCTATTATTCCATTTTAATTTCTTATCAACATCAATGTGTTCTTTTTCCTTTCCCAAGGTAATCCGGTACAAGACTTTACTTCTTAATAAATCCTTTATGTGAGATTTCCATTGGAAGTACTTGATGCAAATAAGCAAAATATTACTAGAAGAATCCATATTAAATATGTAGGTAATATGGATTTCAAAACTAAAACTTGTGATCTGGACGGAAATATCTCTAAAAATTAGGCGGTTTAAAAAAAAAGGCACTGAAAATGGACTTCGGATGTGAAAGTTATGCCCTTTTAAAAAAAGGCATAAATGATAACCAAAGTACCACGTGGTGGTGTAAGTTTCTTTATGAAGTGACCCACTTTTATAAAATGAAGTGGCGATCACTTTTACAATGAAGTTACTTTATAAAAAAAGTTGCATGCAAAATAAATATATATCTAAAAAAAACTATTAAATCTACTTATAGTGATTCACTTTTATACTTGAAATGAAATACACTTTACAATGGAGCATGAATTTTTTCAAAAAAAGTAACAAAAAAAGAGACTTGAAATCAAGAATTTTTACTTAATAAGACAACATTTAACCAAATGGGATAACAAAACATATTGGTTTAACAGGAGGATTGGACTTGTTGTTGATGGCCTTGGAGAGTGTGCTCATAAAAAACTATTTTCAGACAAGGAACTTTTTTCACTTCTCGATGACAACAAGGGTTAGATATCAGTTAGCTTACCCGAAAAATGCAACTTTTCCTATCTATTTCTTATTTGCCGAGATCGCATAGGGCACTGGGAAAAGAGCATACACAGATCTAAAAGAGTAGCAACTTGGAAAAAAAAAAACAATATAAAACCAAAATAATACTCTACAAAAATTTAAAAAGGGCGTATTCAGGATTTATACCTCCGGATCTGACTGAAATGGTCGTATCTTGGGAAAATGAAAAACTTTTTGAGTGAAACGAAAAACATTTCTAACTTAAACGAGTGCTCCAGGTGCAATGGAATAGTAATATCAGCCCAAAAATGTATGTAAATGACAAAAAATGAAGATGATGCAACTCATCTTCACGATCTCGATCTATAACATGAGAGGGTCTTCAAACGGGATCTAATACCATGTTCAACAACATAGGTATTCCAACAGAGGATGAAAACCTTCAATAACCACTCACACAACCAGATAAAATATCAACACACCGATGTTTTGACGTGGTAAAACCCTTATGGGGAAACATCCATGACCCCATCCAACACGACCACTTGGAGCAGTTTATCATTTCAAAAGAAAAAGATTACAAAGATATTTTACAAGAGAGTTTCTCACAATTGATCATCGACAAATGAACCTCCATGCTCTTTAAATACAGATCATTAACCAAACGAGTGTTAAGCCACAGATCAATGACTGCTAAGATTGAGGAGAATATGAACCTTCATATCATTGTATGTCGCAAACATATCATGACCGTCGGATTTACTAACAACAAAACCATACTAATGCATACTAAAGAAACACACTAAGAAACATACTTTTACCTAATGACTCATTACACCAAGTAGATATTAACTAACTCCTAAGTGTTTAAATATCCTAACAAATGCGACATACTATTCCATATACACCACAACAAAATGGCGTTGTCAATATAAAGAATGACACATTAAAAGAAATGGGTAATTGTATGATCCAATCTAAGGGATCAAGTCTTCATTATTGGGTGGAAGCCATCAACTATGAAAATTACATAGTAAATCACACCCACACAAATAATTTAAAAAATATAACACTGGAAGAAGCATGGAATAAAATTACGCAAGATTTAAGCCACTTCTATGTATTTGGTAGTGTAGAATGGGCTTACATTCCTAATAATAAAAGGAAAGAATTACAATCTAAAAGTGAGAAGTGTATTTTTGTTAAATATTCTGAATATATCAAAGGTTACCAACTTCTTGAACCTCATTCCAGTGAAATAATTATTAGAAGAGATGTTAAATTTGATGAAAATATCTTGGCCTGCGATCCTAATTCCAATTTTGTGCCATCTTCGACCTACGAGCCATCTTTGACGTTTGTGCCATCTTCTGTTCCTATTCTAGTTTCTTCTTCAGATGATAATAGTGAGGATGAAAATTTACCTCCACCTACTCACCTTCCTCCAGATGAGTCCATTGAACATGAACCTACACCAACACCATCACTTCCTAGACAAGTTCGTTCAACACAAGAAGTAGTTTTTGATATTGTCAGTGATCCTACAAATTAACATCATACACGTTCACAGTTCCATCAAGCCTCATCTCTTTTGGCTCAAGTTTCAGAGACTCGTGATCTAGAAATTTTTTTCAGAAGCTTTTGGCCATCCATATTGGGACACAACAATGAATGAAGAATATTGTTCCTTAATGGTGAATGATACTTGGGATCTTGTACCTCTTTCGAAAGGAAGAAAACTTGTTAGATGTAAATAGGTGTAAAGAACTAAGCATGCATCATATGGAAGTGTTGAAATACATAAGGCCCAATTAATTGCTAAAGGATTCTCTCAAGTTGAAGGAATTGACTACAATAAAACCTTTGCCCCTATAGCCAAAATGAATTCCATCCATCGTGTTCTATCCCTTGCCACCTCACATAAATGGGAGGTCCATCAGATGGATGTTAAATCCACCTTCTTGTATGGGAATTTGCATGAAGAATCTACATGGAACAACCTCTTGGCTATGTTTAGAATGAATCTAGCCTTGTATGCCACCTTAAAACATATCTCTATGGTCTTAAGAAAGCTCCTTGAGCTTGGTATGTAAAAATGGATATCTTTCTTCTTTACACCAACTTTTCTAGATGTTATTCTGACCCTAATGTCTATACCAAGAAAATAGGAATCAATCTCAAAACACATTTTCTTTATATTGATGACCTTATCCTCACTGGTAGTGAACCTTAATGTTTAACCCATGTGAAATCCAACCTTCAAAAGAAATTTGAAATGACAGACTTAGGATATTTGCATTATTTCCTTGGCCTCTAAGTATTGCAAACTAAGGAAGGTATTTCCCTTTCCCAGTCTAAGTATGCTTGTGACCTTCTTCACCACTTTCGCATGGAAGATTCTAAACCAACCCCTCCTCTCTTCTATTATGGAGTCAAACTTGCTACGATCTGTACTACTCATGGAGTCGATGTCACTTTGTACCTTCAGTTACTTGGTATCCTGTTATATTTTGACTCATACCCATCCTAATATTTAATTTGTTGTTGGTCTTGCTTCTTGATATATGCAAACACCCCATGAAATCCATTGGAAAGTAGTAAAAATTATACTTTGATATGTCCGAGGTACAATTTAGTTTGGGATACATTATAGTTTAGGGGGGACTCCATTATTGGTTGGTTTCATTGATTCAAATTGGGTTGTTGACCTTGATGACCAAAAGTCTACTGCAAGTTATGTTTTCAGCCTTGGTTCCAGACCTATCACTTGGGATTTTAAGAAACAACATGTTATTTCTCTTTCTTCAGTAGAAGTAGAGTACCAAGAAACAATTAGTGCAAGTCAAGAAGCCTTGTGGCTTTGATAGATCCTTTCAGAGTTTAGATTCCAACAACAAAATCCAATCACTTTCTGGTGCTACAATCAGAGTGTCATCAAGCTTGCCAAAGATCTAGTTCAACATCAATGCAAAAAACACATTGAGATAGACACACACTTCATCAAAAAGTTCATTCATGATTGAGTTATTGAAGTGCTCTTTTTCCCTATAGAAGTTCAAATTGTAGACATTTTCACAAAGTCTCTTACCAAAGTGAAGTTTTCCAAACTTCAATCTATGTTAGGAGTTCAAGAAGTTGTCATTAAGGGGGGGTAGGATCTAATTCCTTCTTCCTTCTCCAATTGTGTCAAATTTTTAAATCCATTATTCCTATACCAAGTTTTTCTTAAGGAGGGATGTTAGGATATTTAGACACTTAGGAGTTAGTTAAGATCAACTTGGTCTAATGTGTCTTTAGGTAAAATTGTGTTTCTTTAGTATGCATTTATAGTTATGTAATCCAACGATCATGATATGTTCTCGACATAGAGTGACCAGACAAATCATATTTTGCTTGATCTTAATGGCTACATTGATCCGTGGCTTAACACCCAATTGGTCCGTGACCTATATTTAAACAACATGGACAGTCATTTGTTGATGATCGATTGTGAGAAACTCTCTTGCAAAATATTTTTCTTTTGCATTAATGTATTGCTTCAAGTGTCCTTGTTGGCTAGGGTCGTGGATTGTTTCCTTCTTCGAGGGTTTTAACCACCTAAAAACATTGGTGTATTGTATTGATATTTGATTTAGTTGTGGGAGTGGTTATTGAAGGTGTTTGTCCTATGTGGTAATACCCTGTTTTGTCGAACAATTTGATGACGTCCATCAATATTCATGCCCCATCCTTGGTAATACATCATATGATTTCAAATGCGAGGATATATGAGGAGCACTGCACATGGTGGTATCCAAGGTTGGGTTTGTATATGATGGTCAAAATCTAGATCCCCTCACTTGAATTATGTTTTTGATAGAGAAAGGATAAGGGGCATTCAAAGTCATGGTTAAGGGTTATCTTGGAAGGAACATTCCATTACTTTTGACATGATTAAAGGATCAAGATCCCAAAGATAAGGAAATACTTTCTTATGTAGATCTGTATAGTCCACTTGGAAGAGATATAGAAGATTTTCATTACACACTTAATGAGAATGGTAAACCTTGAAGACATTACATATGAATTTTGGAACTGTTTGTTGAGAGGCTACCCCCTTTAAAAGGGTTTTACCCATCACCTTGAAGATTTCAACATCCACCTTGGAAGATGACTTGGAGGTTTTCTTGATTTGAGAATTTCATTGAAGACACACCCTTGGGAAACCTTTGGAGGCCATATATTTCATCTTGGAGACACCTTATTCCAAATTTAATGGAGATGCCCCTCTCTTTGGGGCCTTTTGGGTTTATATCATTATACATGTGGCTTAGCCACCAATTGTTTATTGTATTTTAGATTAGTTAGTGGTAGAATAATTGTACTTTACCTTTTTTACCTATATCCTAGGATCTCTCATGAGATATTATCATTTTATTGTGAAGGAAGGTGACTCGTGAGAATCACTCTATAAATAGAGAAAACATTCCTCATTATTACTTATGGTTGGATTGGGGGAGAAATCCCTTATCATTTGAAGTAAAATTCTATTGGAGATTTTTGTCTTTTTTTATTTGTGCTATGGACGTCTAGCTAGAGCACTCTCATGAAGATATTATCTTGTGGATGATTCTCAATGAATGGATGATCAATGCATGAAAGAATTTGTGTGCAATTTAATGATTAAGTGGTCTCTTCAGTTCCTTGCTGTAGTTTATCTTGAATGGTTGCAAATGTGGTGTTCTTCTCTAGTGGTGGTGGTGCACCCTCTTCTACCTTCTTGGATAAATCCCTTCTCAAAGACATTGGAGGTATTCTAGTGGAGAAATCTTCCCCTTGCCTTCATGAAACTTGTTGTGCAACTAGGGTGACTAATTAGGGTTTATAGTGGACTACCCTACTTGTTATTTCAATTTCACTTGTAATTTGTAAATGAAGAGCCTTAGTTAACCCCATATTCCCAATGAAAAGACACTTGTTTCTGGTCCCTCCATCACTATTATTTTCCTAATCAAATTCAAAACCATTTTTATATATTTACTCTTCATATCACCTTGGAATTAATTTCCCTAAAATCCGAGAAATCCTACCCTAGGGAACCCCACCTTGAGCCAAAGGAGAGTCGACCTAAAGTGTAGAAGAGAGTTGGTGAGATGAAAATGACCCCTTCTTAGTTTCACCAAGGCCACACTTGAGCTTTAGGACTTTATCTCAAGAAGTGTGAGTTTGTGTGATAACACTATTAATGTTGTGTCCATCCTTCCAGAGGTCTCTAGGAATGTTGAGGAGTAGACCAATGGGTTTGTTTAAGATGTTGGTGTGGAATAAATATTGGTTGTTATCCATGAGGGATTAGATATTACCACTTCTATGGAGATAGGGCTTGGTTTGGCCATTGCTAAGGAGAAGGATAATACCAATTCATGGAAGGATTGATTTGATTAGCCCAAGAAGAATTGAAACACTGAGGGCATTCATAAGGCATACCTTGAAACATCTATCAAGATGCTCCTTTCCTTTTTTGATTGATGAAGCAAAGTTTCTCCCTATTCTCTTCATATTCTTCATACAAGGCCTTCAAACCAAGTAATGATGAAGGTGTTGAATTATATTATGAGGTGCCTGTAAAGTTTCCATCAAAGGGCGCGTAGATATGAGAGACTGAGATCTACGCGCTCAGATCTATGGTGTAGGATCCATATCAGACCCCCTCGACCTTCTACCTTTAACGATGGGGATCCGAGTTGGTGGTTTTTGAGTGAGGCCCCCCAACCATCATGTCTCTTCCTCATTAACTTGGACCCCCCCTCGCTCAAAACCTCTTACCACCTCCCCCTCCTCCGAGTAGACCACTTACCGCCTTCGCTTACTGCCCAAGTCTCCCGCTAACACCTGTTCCCCACTCTGTCTCTCTCCTCTTCCTGTCGCATCTCCCACTCTCCCTCCACCTTTCACTACTGCACACTTGTCTTCCACTCACTGTCCCACCTTCGTACCTCACCCTCTTACCTCATGTCCTATGTATTCTACTCACCCCCATGTCATATCTCCTTTCCACTTCTTCCTCTCACCCCCCGCCATTTGTCTCCCACATCCTACACCTTAGCTAGTTGTCCCCACTTTCCCTTTGCCACCACATCCCCTCTCCTCACTAAATCACCCCTACACCTTCCCACATTAGCTCTCGCATGTCGGTGCCTGCAATTTCCTGATCCCATATCCGCTATCATGTATTTCCACCTGGCCACTGAGCATTTGTTGTAGCCTGCTGAGCCCACACCAATCATATCGCCAACTCCTCCTCGTTGGTATCCTTCGTTCGCCTACCAGTCTTCCCGACAATGATGGAAACGCCACCACAACTTCCAAGTGCAGGCGTTGACTATGCCCACTCAGATCCCGATGAAACAATTAATGTAAGCGAGGAAGGTGGGTGACACATCGTCTCCTTCCTTAAATAGAAATCCAGAAAAGGACAAACGCAGAGGTAGAAAGTCAGTCCAGATTGACAGAGATTGTGTTTGACAGAAGACTGCATGGGTAGTCTGACCAACATCTGCATGCATAGCCTGATAGAAAAGCTCATGAATACAAAGCTTTGAAAGCATGACAAGATCGCCTCAGGAAGTCGAAGCCAGTTTAGAGTATATGTAGGAATTTTTTCCATTTTTTTTAGTGTTGATGGTAGAGCTAAACTCCTGATTGTAAAGTTTTAATGAAGCCTCTGGTTCTCTATTTATATCTTTCCATTTGAGACTTCTTGTTTAATGACAATCAACTTTCTTTTCATCTCTATTGCTTCTAATACTGAAAGACTCGGGCATGGATGATCCAGTCGAGTTGTTGTGACTGTATTGCAATGTATGTTTGATTGTAGGGTTGTTGTAACATTTTCAGTTTCTTGAAGCTCTGAATCAAGAGGATCTTGTCCTCAGAGTTTTTCTCTCCTCAGGTTGTTGGAAGACCGGATGTCCATAGAAGTCCTTTACATTTTCTCCTTAATTTATGCCCCCTACTCACCCTTACTATAAGTTACTGATTGAATTTAGATCGAGACCTCATCTTCCTATTCATATCAGCCCAATTTTCTAAGTTAAAGTGATACTATCATGAGTTTTCATCCATTAGACCCCTCTTAAATTATTCATTGTGACATTAAAAATTGATGGGTACTGGGCTTACCTCTGCTGCAATCCAGAGGTGACTTCTAGTGCTAAAACTTATGGCACCGCTGTCGGGGATGAATTGAATATTTTCCCTGGGACCGAATGAAAAATCTTACTGGTTCTGAAGGTGCATCATAACTCAACACATTGAATATTGCAACTGTGCACCTAGCTAATCCATTGTTTCAGTTGTGGCTTCCAGAGGCAGACACATGAGGTCTACTCCACAACTGCCTTTAGCAACACCTGAAGCTGACCCATAGAAAATTATCAGAAGGAGAAAGACCCTTCAAGAAGGTACTTCAGCTTTTGAACCATGTATTTTTGATGATTTTCACCATCCTCATTTAGAAACTCCAATATCTGCTTCTCCTTTTCCTGTTATACCATCTGCTGGAGTTTCCTGAAGCTTACATTTTGGGAGTGTTCCTGTTGATTTCTCCTCTCTTGGTCTAGGATTGGAAGGAGAAATCCTTGTCACTCCTATCTCCCCTGAAGTTGTACCTTGGTTTAAACCCAGGACCTCAGAATATTTTGCCACTCTGGGCTTTACCACTCCTCCCCCTGTTAGAGTTGTTGATTTCACAGGAGGAGAAATCTTGGTTCCCTCGAGCCTTGAGGCCTTTTCTACAAATCCTCTGTTGTTTCCCTTTCCTCTCGCAAGCTTAGTTCCACTCTCCCCAGTCCTAAATCCATCTCCTCTTGTTTCCCCTCCAGTTATCATCCCTATGGTGGGTGCTAATCCCCCTAGGAACATAATGGATTCCATAGTTGTTGCAAGATATGCCCCTTTGGTCTTACCTTAGCCAATGAATTCTCTCCCTACTGAAGACTACCTGAAATACATGCCCAAATTCACAAGAGAATAAGACATAACTACCGAATAACACCTTGCTGCCTTCTACAGTTATGTAGACAATCTAAATATTTAAAACGAGGATGTATGGATGAGAGTCTTTGTCCAGAGTCTTGATGGTGAGTCTAGGAAATGGTTTAGGGGATTGAACTCTGGATCTATTGTTGGGATTGAGGCTTTAGACGATGTTTTCTTGAGACAATGGGGGGATAAAAAAGACTTTATGTATTATATCACAGAGTTTGGGTCCCTAAGGAGAAAAGAGGGAGAATCTGTCTCTGGTTTCTCCAAAATATTCAAGAAAATGTACAATAAGATCCCTGCTGAGATAAAGCCTATAGAAGCCTCTGCTAAAATTACTTATGCTAGTGCTTTTGACCCTGATTTATGCCTCCTGTTAAGAGAAATAAGAGCTACTTCCTTGGCTCATATGCAAGATGCAGCCTTCAAAGTAGAGTCCAATGTGTTGGCAGTTGACAGACTCAAGAATAAAACTGATAGAGACAGAGGAAGAGGGAGAGTTGAAAATTCAACCTCAGGTTCCTTTGCATCCCATCCTCAAGTAGATGAATTGACCAAAATGGTAAAATATCTTTCTGCAGAGATGGAGAAGATGAAATTTGAAGGGAAGCAGAGTTATAAGAGTGCCCAAAATGCTAAAAATAGAGGCAACTTCAGAAGACCAAACAATACTCCTCAGATACTTCCAAGAGAGCCCTGAAATGAAGTCTGGGATCTAATTGATAGTTTTTTCTTAGCTTTCAACATTTCATTTATTCCAAGGGAAGAGAATGCCATGGATGATTCTTTAGTTGTCTCAGCAAGAAATTTCAGAGTCCCTCTACCACCCAAACTCAGGTATGATGTAGAAATTAAATATAGACCCTCTATACCTAACAATTTCAAACATTGGAAAGTGTTTGAGGATGATATTGAAATCAAAATATTCCTGGACACTGTTGAAGAATTTTTTGCATTACACATTGATCAAGATCCTGATTCTAAAATAAATCCTCATGTTGATGTTTTTCTGAACAAAATTGATAATCATCATATTGTCCAGCTGCCCAACAACCATATCCCAAAGGGACTAGTTCCTTTGGAAAGACTATTTGATAGAAATGATGTGGAAGTAAAGGGTAAAGGGTAAAATTTCAAATGAGGATGTTGATGTAGTTGAGTGCAATGTTGGTACCGAGGAGGATCCGAAATTCGTCAAGTTGTCAAGAATCTTGCCAAGGGAGAAAAGGACTGAGTATGTTGAGTTATTAAGAGAATTCACTGATGTGTTTTCCTGGACCTATGAAGACCTCAGAACATACGACACAAGTATCATTGAGCATAGGATCCCACTGAAAGAAGAAGCCAAACCATTTAGGAAGAAATTAAGACAAATAAATCCTATGGTGTTGCCTATTATGGAAAGAGAGGTAAAGAAGATATTGGATGCCCAAATAATTGTCCCCTTGAGATATTCTGAATGGGTGGCCAACCTGGTCCCAGTAAGGAAGACGAATGGAGAAATCAAGCTCTGTGTTGGTTTTAGGGACCTAAACAAAATCTCTAAAAAGGAAAATTATCCTTTTCCAAAAATGGAACATCTATTGCAGAGGGTGACAGGTGCATCCATAATTTCCATGATTGATGGTTTTTCAGGCTACAATCATATCTTTTTCCTTCCTGAAGACAGAGAAAAGACAACTTTCACTATACCTTGGGGCACATTCATGTACGCTAAAATTCCCTTTGGATTGATGAATGAAGGGGCGACCTTTCAGCTAGCCATGTATATAGCATTTATTGGGGAAAGAGAAAAGTTTTTAGTCATATATATGGATGACACTACAATCTTCTCTAGATCTAATAAAGAACATTGTTTTCATCTAAGAAGGGTCTTCTTTAAATGTTGAAAGTTTGGTCTCTCCTTAAATCCCAAGAAATCAATTTTTTCCATGAAAGAGGGGAAATTGTTTGGGCACATAGTATCAACAGAGGGTGTCAGGGTTGATTGAAGCAGGGTATAATTTATTCAAACCTTGTCACTTCCCAGATCCAAGAAGGATGTTCAGTCCTTCCTAGGAAAAATTGATTTTCTGAGAAGGTTTGTTTCAAATTTTTCCGAACTGGTAAATCATATTACAACCATGCTCAGGAAGGGAAATGAAGTGAAATGGACTGTTGAGTCCAGAAATTCTTTCGACCAAATCAATAAAGAACTGACTGAGGCACCTGTGCTTATCAGTCCTGATTACTCCAAAGATTTTTTGATTTTTTCTTTTTCTTCTTTTGATACCGTGGCCGTTGTCTTATTGCAGAAAAACGTTGAAGGGCTGGAGCAACCTATTTCCTTATTCAACAAAGCACTAAGGGGCACTGAGACCATATATGAAATCATGGAGAAGTAGGCATATGCCTTGGTGAAAGCTCTCAAATATTTTAGAGTCTATGTTCTACATTCAAAGGTCATTGCATATGTCCCTTCAGCTTCGGTGAAGAAAATTCTTATCCAGCCTGACATGGGTGGGAAAAGGAGCAAGTGGATTTCCAAAATACTTGAGTTTGATATAGAAATAAATCCTACCAAACTAGTCAAGGGCCAAGTTTTAGCCAAGCTATTGGCTGAATCTAATTGCAAATCTTTGGAGATCAACTTCATCAGCACCTTTTCAGAAAATCAGCAAGTTGAGTTGTCTGAAACAAGCCCACCAATCAACCCCCCATTGGAAGAATGCACCTAGTACAAAGAGATTATGTTTTTTCTATAAGAGATAAGACCTCCTGATGGAATGGGGAAAAGAAAGGCTAGAGACTTAAAGATCAAAGCAATTAGATATTTCCTTATTGACTAGGTCTTGTATTGGAAAGACCCTCTAGGAGTACTCCTGAGATGTTTAGACCCATAAGAGGCCCAAAGGATTATGTTTGATTTTCATGACAGCCTATGTGGGGGACATCACTTCTGGAGAACCATAGCCTATACAATTATCAGGACTTGGTACTTTTGGCCTAGTCTATTCAATGATGTATGTGCAAAGATTAGGGCTTGTGTTAAGTGCCAAAAGTTCTCTAGGAAGAAGCAACTCAATTCACTTCCATTGAAGCCTGTGGTAGTTGTAGGACCCTTTTAGCAGTGGGGTCTGGAATTTATTGGGGAAATTCATCTTGCTTCAAGTGGCAAACACAGATGGATCTTAACTGCAACAAATTATTTCACCAAATGGATAGAATTTGTTCCCACAAGGAATGATTCTCACAAAGTAGTCATTGGTTTCCTTGAATATATTATGGCAAGGTTTGGTTGTCTGAACATAATCATCATTGACAACGCTGCATCCTTCAAGGCCGGGCCATTGATCAAATGCTGTGAGAAGTTCATAATTTCATTGATCCACTCCAACCCCTACTATTCCCAAGGCAATGGACGAGTTGAATCCTCTAACAAGAGACTTATAAAGATAATCAAAATACTACTAGAGGACAATAAGAAAACATGGGATTCAAAGCTCAAATTTGCTCTATGGGATGATAGAGTGATAAAAAAGATATCTCTGGGTGTCTCTCCTTTTCATCTCGTGTATGGAGTTGAGGTCATCTTTTCTTCTCAGCTCCCCTTGCCAGTGGATAAATTCTTCCAAAATTGCCAAGGAGAGCCTGATGATATGCTCAGAAGAATACAACAGCTGGTAGAAGTAAAATAGACTAGAGAGAAGATGTTGGACAAAGTAGAAGATGGTTGGTGAACATTAGCAAAATATCAAGCAGGCCTTTGATAGGAAGAGCAGTAAAGAGGATTTCCAGCTCGAAGATCTAGTACTCAAATGGGATGCACCCAAACAAGACAAGGACAAGCATCATAAATTTGAATCCCTATGGATTGGACCCTTCAAAATTTCTAAGATATTTCCAAATAACACTTACAGGTTGCAGAATTTGGAGGGGGATAAAGTTTTTGGTGGCCCTGTTAATGGGCATTTTCTTAAAAAAAAAAATGTTTGAGCCATGAAGGGCTCCTCCATGTCATTGTAAATACCACTTTTCTTTATGTTTTATCGGTTGACTCCACAACCCAACAGTAAGGTGACTGAAGCTATGAGTTCTTGGCATCTCACAGGGAGAATCCCATCCCCCATGGAGCCAAATGTTATCACACAAGTAGTAAATGGGTGTTTTTATTCCCTTAGGAATGGACACCATGGCGAAAAAATGAAAAGAAGTTGGAAAAAACCCATAAAACCCACTTATCCTAAGTTATGGTGCCTGGGTGCATTATACTAAGGGGCATGTAGATCTGAGCGGCCGAGATATACGTGCTTAGATCTATGGTGCAGGATCCATATCGGACCCCCTCGACCTTCTACTTTTAACATGGGG
>JZKD02S0329404.1:411184-423119 GCA_000966675.3 Picea glauca | reverse complement strand
CATACCTCACCGTCTTACCTCCTACCCTGCGTCTTCCACTCACCCCCATGTCATATCTCCTTTCTTCTTCTGCCTCTTACCCCCCGCCATCTGTCTCCCACATCCTACACCTTAGATGGTTGTCCCCACTCTCCCTCTACCACCGCATCCCATCTCCTTGCAACATCACCCCTACACCTTCCCACCTCATCTCTTGCATGCTGGTGCCCGCACTTTCCCGATCCCATCTCTGCTATCATGTATTTCCACCTGGCCACCGAGAATTTGTTGTATCCTGCTAAACCGCACCAATCATCTCGCCAACTCCTCCTCATGAGAATCCTTCATCTGCCTGTCAGTCTTCTCGGCTAACATCTAGTAGAGCACAGACAAAGAAGGAAAGGCTTCCACAACTTCCAAGCACAAGCGTTGACTCTGCCCACTTAGATCCCGATGAAACAGTTAATGTAAGCGAGGAAGGTGGGTGAGACATCATCTCCTTCCTTAAATAGAAATTTGGAAAAGGACAAACATAGAGGAAGATAGTCAGTCTAGACTGACAGAGATTGCATCTGATAGAAGACTACATGGGAAGTCTGAACAACATATGCATGTGCAACTTGATAGAGAAGCTCATCAACGCAAATCTTTGAAAGCATGATAGGATCACCTCATGCAGTTGGAGCCAGTTCAGAGTATATGTCGTCATTTTTTCCATTTTGTTTAGTGTCTATGGTAGATCTAAGTTCCCTTGTAAAGTTTTAATGAAGCCTTTGGTTCCTTGGTTATATGTTTCCATTTGAGACTTCTTGTTTAATGACAACCAACTTTATTTTCATCTCTATTACTTTCGATACTAAAAGACTTAGGCATGGATGATCCAGTCGAGTTGTTGTGACTGTGTTGCAATTTATGTTTGATTTCAGTGTTGTTGTAACGTTTTCAGTTTCTTGAAGCTATGAATAAAGAGGATCTTGTCCTCAGAGTTTTTCTCTCCTTGGGTTGCTGGAAGACCGGATGTCCATAGCATTCCTTTACATTTTCTCCTCAATTTCTGCCCCCTACTCACCCTTACTATAACTTACTGACTGAAGTTAGATCAAGACCTCATCTGCCTATGCATATCACCCCAGTTTTCTGAGTTAAAGCAATACTATCCTGAGTTTGCATCCATTAGACCCCCCTTAAATTGTTCATTGTGACATAAAAATTTGATGGGCACTGGGCTTACCTCTACTGCAATCTAGAGGTGACTTCTATTGCTAACAATATGGTTTTAAATTTTTCTAGTATTTTAATCTAAAATTTATGGTTTTTATAAGTTTTTATTAGCCAAATTAAAAACTCAACTTTTCAAGTGTCCAAATGCAGTAGTCTAAACGTCTAAGTTTTGAATCTTTTCTAGACATATTTTCAGACCAATTTTTCTAAAAATTCTGTGATAAATTGTTGGAACGACATATTTAACTAGTTCAATATGTACATAAAACGTTTAAACGAAACTCTTCCAAACTCCTCCAAGAGTTTTGCGGAGTTATTTTTAAAAAGTCACCGTTTTAGATTTTGGAATTAAAAAAAATTCATCGCATTATTACAAAGGAAATAAGAGTATCTTGATTTTCAACCTGGGCGAAGGTACCTTTGATGCATCCACTGTAACTCTCGAGGGAAGTAAATTTGTGTGGAGTAATTATCAGGGCATGTATATAAGGAATATGTGACTGGGACTAAGGAAAAATACCCAATTATTTAAAGAGTATCGTTTAAGAAATGAAAAACCCTATAATAATGTGAGGTCTTTTCAAATTAAAGAATACAATTGTATAAGGAGATCGTCATCATATGTAATTGAAGAAACATTCAAATAAAAGTGGGAAAACTTCTTGATTAAAACCATAATTTTCTATATGGCAAGAGAAACAATAAAATGTGAAAACATGGTTAAAGTGAAGGCCCTATAAATATAGGTTTGATAGACCGAAGAAGATATTTTATTCCTTTAGAAGATGGAGGTTATTTTTCTTTAAGGAGAGGTCATTATTGGCTCTTCCTTTTTGTTGTAATTTATATTTTATTTTATGTCTTAATGAGAGAAGCCATTGTTGGCCAAAATGTTTGTTGGAGATTTTTGTTGTGCTATAAATTTTCATTGCTGGCCAAAAATTTTGTTGGAGATTTTTGTTGTGCTATACATTTGTCATAGACTATTCTTCTTGTTCATTAGTGCACTAGAAGGTTGTGCTATTTGTATCATTTTACAATATAGTAATATTATGATCTAGTATTTATTCTTGCTTTCTCTTGTCTTGGTGTTTTAGCTAGTTTGAGTATGGGATATCACTTCTAGCTGAGCTTGTAGGCTATCTTCAACTCAATGTTTGTAATTTGGGGTTTATGCAAGAAATTTTTTGTGAATTATTTCCAAAATATCGTCTTGTATTTACTTCAATTAGTTCTATGCTCTTCTTGTTTTGGTTAAGGTGAGTTAGTTTGTATATGAGGATGCATCTTTCAGTTTCAGCTATAGATTATTCTCAGTGGGATATTAGTGACTCTAAAGTTATCTAATCATTATCTAAGTGAATTAATTTCTTGTTATTGATTACACTTATATATGCTGACATCATATCTTTAGTTTCTAATTTTATTAGGATAGACCATTCTACATTTTCCTGTTATGTTAGTTGAATTTCATTCACCGCATTATAAAAACCCTAAATGGTGGACTTGGCCACAATTGGTAAACTCCTAAAATACTAATGGAAGCTAGGCCATAATTTGGATGGGTTTTCCTACACCAAATGGGAAAGAGTCTAATTGTGCCTCTTTTTCAGGGATAACCCCAACTATTGATGTTGGGAATTTCACCCTATCAATAGGTTTGAGATATGCCAAACCTACTGAAGATACCTTCCAAGTTACCATTTTGGATAGATCTACAATCTAATAGTATGAAGGAGAGATCATTATATCAACCCTATTGCAGATTGGTCAGTTACCCGATGGAATATCCATTCCTTTGACAATGACTCTGAAGAGGTGATGTACAATTAGTAATACTAAAACCATGATCTTTCCACTCAGTAGTTTGCATTAGTGAAATATGTCCATTTGACAGTGTCCAACCTTAGATACCCTCCTCTTTATGATGGGACTAGGAACGTGGAAGATTTCCTAGATGCTATGGAATACAGAAGAACACCAAATACCTACATTAGATGTGGTATTGAATCCTAGCCCTTCTTGTTTATAGGTTATGAATAAGGAGAATCTCATCACTTTGGATATATTAAAACTAAATATGATACATAATTTAGTGCCTCTCATCCCCCTCAACTTCAAGTAACGATATTTGTTCTTAATTAATGGGGAAGAAATGAAGTTTGTGGAGTAGTACAAAAAAATATAGAGCCCACCATTCAAATAGGAAAATGTTTATAGAAATGGGGGTGGGAAGGAATTCAACAAGAATATTGGGTGCATAAATTCATGTATACCTTAAGTCCTATTTCTGGTGCTTGGTATCTTCATGAATAATCCAAGCGACAAACTAAAGACTAGACTGTGATTTAGTAACACTTTTTTGTTACTTTTTCTTATATAGGTAAAAATATTGAGATTACAATAGTAATATTGGTTATAAAGAAACTTGTGTTCACAAAATAGTTGCCACATTAGTTCCTCACTATGATTTTCCTACAACATTGCAAGATAGATAGATTAAAATATTTGGAAAGACAATTGGATGAACTACTTTACTTTAGGAAAGTGGACTAGGATGAAGGAGAAGATGATGATATAGAAGAGTTGAAAAATATATCTTTCCAAGACTTAGAGGGTTCAAGAACATTCTAGAAAAATAAGATAGACATATCTGAGAAGCCTTATCAACATCTTGTGAAGTTGGGAAAGATTAACATGGGTAGTGAAGACCACCCAACAATTTCTTGAATATATGATTATTGGGATGGGAGAACCATGTCAAGAGTTGTAGCACTACTAAGGGAATATGAGGGTATGTTTCCATATATTTTGATAGAGATGAAAGGAATCAAAGGAGAACTAGGGGAGATAAAGATTGACTTGTGGCCATATGCTAAAATCATTAAATAGTTATCCTATCGACTTAACCCATGGGTCAAAGAGAATGTGAAAAAGAGATTGACCATACAATTATGTGGGTTTGATGTTCTCTATTGATGAATTTGATTGGATCAACCCCATAGTGATCTAGAGAAATAAAGATATTGAATATATTATCATTAAGTTGACTTTGAAGGCCTTAATTCCATATGTGTCCATGACCCTTTTTTGACTCCTTTTAGAGATGAGGTGTTAAAACAAATTGCAGGTAAGAAAGATTATTGTTTTATTGATGGATTCTTGAGCTACCACCATGCCAATATTGTTGAAGTAGATAATAATAATACCACATTCACTATACAGTGGAGTTCCTTTGCTTACAATGTGATGCCATTCAAGTTGAAGAATGATCCTATTTTATTTTCCTGTATAGTCATAGTATCATTTTAGGATTATATTAACAAGATTTTGGAAGTCTACTTGGATGATTGAACAATCTATGGGATACTAAATGATCATATAACCATGTTGAGCTTGATGTTTTTTCACTATAAATAGTAATAAATCTCGGTAAACCTAAAAAAGTGTGTCTTTTGCATACTCTTTGGTACATAGTTGTGTCACATTGTTTACAAGGAGGGAGACAGTGAGTCCAACCAAGATTTTGGTAATTGCTATTTTTCCTACATTGATCACTGTCAAGACAATGCACTCCACATTGGTCCACATTCGTTATAACCAAATATCCATTCACAACTATGGCTCTATCGCACCAGTAATGTAAAAAATGTTGAAGAAGTTGAAATATTTTGTTAGATTAATCAATGTGAATTTTCCTTTAATCTACTGAAAGAAAAGATGGTAAGTTTTCCTATTCTAGTGTTTCTTGATTGGAATGTGGTGTACATATAAATGCATCCAATATTGCTCTAGGAGTGGTGTTTGTGCAACTAGAGAAAGGGAATCTCAATCATTTGTCTATATTGCAAGAAGGAAATTGTCTCAAGCTAAGTCCAACTATACGACCTCATAAAAAGAAGAATTAATTATGGTATATTATTTGTAGAAGTTCCACCATTATGTGTTGGGGGACAACTTTAACTTCTACATAGACCACTCAACTTTGAAATATCTAGTGAATAGTCATGTATTGGAAATAAGGATCTACATGTGGTTATTTGGTTATGGGAATTCCCTTTTAAAGTTGTTTCCAAGCCAAGGGAGCATTAATGTGGGTCTTGACTACTAGTCTTAGATAAATTCAGGTGAATCAAGAGGTGTAGTAGATGATCGACTCCCAGATGTTGATTTGTTTAGGGTTGAATATATCCCTAACTACTTGGAATAGATTACTTTGTTTATGACTATAGGTGCAACCCTTGTAGACTAGTCCATAACTTAGAAGTTCCATATAATGGTTTGAACCATATATTATCAACTGGTTTCAGGAAAACTATATAAGTTAGGTAGCAATGGAATCCTTAAGTGATATGTTTTGGATGATGAACGTAATGATTCTCTAGGAATGCCATCATGGAGTTGTGGGAGGTCATTATGGAGATAAAGCCATAGTCCACAAAATTCTACAGGCTTTCCTTTGGTGGCCTATTGTATTCAATGATGGAAAATACTATGTAGGGAATTGCAATGTTTGACAATGGGTTGAAAATCCATCTAGGATGGATGGATTACCTTTATACCTAGTAAGGGCACTTTAGCCATTTGAAAAATGGGTGGTTCATTTCAATAGACCTATTAACCCACTTGCTAGACAATCTAGAGCTTGGTATATCATCATTGCTAGCAATTATCTCACTAGATGGGTAGAATCATCATGCATTTAATATTGTTCCATTGATACTACAATGTACTTCAGTTTTTAGCACATCATTGCTTAGTTAAATTGTCTCACGAGTTTGACAAGTAATTATGCCACTACTTCCTCAGTGCCACTATGGAAACTCTCACTTGGAATTTCATGATCCAACACCACAAGATATTCTATATCATCCTCAAGCTAATGATATAGTTGAAGTCTTTAATAAATTCTTGAAGCATAGATTGACACTGAGGTTTTCTCAACAAATTGAGACGATTAAAATGAATGGATTCTAACAGTACTTTGGGCTTATAGAATGACAATCAAGAGGTTGAATAAGTAGACATTGTTTCATCTATTCTATGGGTGAGAGGTTATTATCCATGTTGGGTTTTTCATTCCTATCCTATTTTTTGTGCACACTACTGACATCATAAAGGAATAATAAGTTGTAGAATGGATAACAACACTGATAGAGTTGGAGGAATCCATATTTCTAGAAATTTACATCATATAATTGAGAAAGATATATATAAGGAATATAATAGTCACAACCTCAAGAACAAGTCACTTTCCAAGGGAGATTTAGTTCTACTATATTATAGTAAATATTTGAAGCATCGAAGCGATTTACAAATGCATTAGTTGGGTCCATTTCTGGTTGTGAACATCGAAAATTCAAGTGTTGTTTACTTGGCTCATCTTTATGGTATTCTTTGGTTGGGATGGGTGAATGGTCCTCACCTAAATCCCTATACCTCATCTCCTTAATTCACTAATATTGAACTACTCTTTTTCATAGGAGTTTTGTTATGATAGGTCAATTTTGGTTTCCTCTTTTCCATTCTAGTCCCATTGGCCATTTTGTATTCTTTTTGCAATACTAGCCCACCATTGAGTTGGGTTTTACCCACCTTTTATTTTATTATTTTAAAGTAGTGACCACAAATTTATGGTTAAGGAAGAATTAATCTAGTTTTTCCAAGTCAAGATCACACATTTGTGGTCGAAGGAGAGTCAACTCTATCCAACAACATTACTCCACCTCTTTGAATTTGTTTTCCTGCTAGCTAAGTCCAATTTACTGCATTTTTAACTTCCATTGTTGGGTTTTAAATTTTTGATCAAGTATTTATGATCAGTGTTATTAATCTAGTCAATTCCAAGGAAGGGGTTGCATCAAGTTTGAGTTGAAGTCACAAGTTTAAGGTGAAAATAAATCATCACCAAGTGTCTTGAAGGGATATATGGGATTGGTTTTAGTGTCGGTATATCAATGTCTTAAGTTTTCACTAATTAAAGTTTGGGAAATGTTTGTCATTCAATCCTTCATATACATGGACGTATACCCATCCGGTTGGCTAGTAGTAAATGTAGTTGGGAATTGTTATTACAATACTTAACCATTTTTTCATCACTTTTTCTTCTTTTTGTTGTGGCATATATCTCTTTGTCACACTATAGATTTTGTACCCCATCATAGCAACAAAATCCACCTAAATTGTTCCATATCTTTTCCCATAAATCAATTAGGTTTATCAAATAAGAGCACAACCCCAACTATGGGAAAACTCATTGGTGCTAAGTATTACAACCTACGGAACTCAAAAGGAATATTTGGAAAGGGAAGTTGTGGATCCAATAGTGGAGGTAATAGGTGACCTTAATGGCAAGGTAAAATAAACGTGGTTGGTTGATCATGATTTTGTTGATAGTGATTTATTTTTAGACTTGAAACCATCCATGTATATGGAACAGGTTCCTTTGGAGAATGGGAAATTACACATGTTTATAAGTATAACTTTGAGCCACTATGTGATTCCACCTTGATGACCCTAATAGACCTTTCAACCTTCAGTAGCATGAGTGAATTTTCTTAGTGCACTAAGCTTTTGATCAATCACATTCATCAAGATGCATTAGGGTTGGACCATAGCTATCCAATTTATGTCTAGAATATTCATTGGTGATAAGTATTACAACCTACGAAACTCAAAAGGAATATTTGGAAAGGGAAGTTGTGGGTCCAATAGTGGAGGTCATAGGTGACTTTAATGGCAAGGTAAAATAAATGTGGCTGGTTGATCATGATTTTGTTGATAGTGATTTATTTCTAGACTTGAAACCATCCATGTATATGGAATAGGTTCCTTTGGAGAATGGGAAATTACACATGTTTAGAAGTATAACTTTGAGACACTATGTGATTCCACCTTGATGACCCTAATATACCTTTAAACCTTCAGTATCATGAGTGAATTTTCTTAGTGCACTAAGCTTTTGATCAATCAGATTCATCGAGATGCCTTAGGGTTGGACCATAGCTATCCAATTTATGTCTAGAATAATCAAGATCTATGAACATGTTTTTCTATGGAGGCGTACGATGTCACAAACACATTCTAGGGAGTAAAAAAATGATGGGAAGAAGGACAAGAATCCAAGTTTGTATGAGAAGCATGGAATGTGTTAAGTTTTGAGCTATTATTATTTTTATTTTCAAATTACTAGATAAGAATAACATAGGTAGGATCACTGAGAGAAACACAATCACAAGATACACAACATTTATCCTGGGAAACCCTCATGGAGGAGAAAAACCAGCAAAACTTCCCTTATATAGATAGCCAATACAATGCCAAGACAATAAACTAAAACACTAGAGAATATCCAACACTGAGCTACCAAACTTGCGCACTTGATGAGTGAATGAGTGAGTGAGATAATGAGGCGTTGACTTCCTTTATTTATATTGGATGGAAGGTGTTGGAAATGTGTCTCTTCACTGGGCAAGGCTGACTTGTCTTCTTAGTGGTTAAAACCACTTTAATTAGGCATGGGGGTGACTTATTAATTTGCATAATACAATTAGGGTTTGACCAATCCACAAAAGGGGATTTGGTCAATTACAATGCCTAACATGATCAATCCACAAAAGGGGGTTTATCTAATGAATAATGACTCACTAATAAATAGAATAATCTTTGCAGTTACAATATTTCAACAATCCCCCTTAACAAGAAGGGTATTATACAACATCATCAGGAGAGAGAGAGAGGGCAACAACATCTAGAACATTGACTGGCATATCTATAAATCATTGGAAGTTTTTCTCATCATCAATATCATCATCCACAACAAGGAGTTGGAATGGAATCATCATCATTTGCATCAACATGGATTAGTATAGCACTAATACATCATCATCATCATCAATAACAACACAAGGCTGATACAACATCAACAATAGAAACATCACAACACAAAGAATGGAGCATCATCAACATCAACACTAAGATGGAAATCTTTAGCACGAAGTTGGCATCTCAACAACGTCAAAACGAAGCTCCTTTATATTTTTCAAGAATACATCATCTACATATAATAGCAACATCATTGGCTCATCATTCATAACCTTGAGGTAAAGGTTAGAATCAAATTTAGTCTCGGTAAAGCCCAAGCTCATTAGGAAGCTGTCAATTCTGCCATATCAAGATCTAGGAGCTTGCTTCAACCTGTACATATCCTTCTTCAACCTATAGACCTAAGTCTTTCTATCTTCAACTTCAAATCAAAATTTCACATCACTTTGTACCAACCTAGTACACTTGTTCAGCTGCAAATCAATATCCACAGTCATGTGCTAGCTCTATGTGCTTTCTGCAAAGCACTATCTGTCTCATTGCATGAGATTATTTCCTCTCCTCTTTTTGCAACTGTTCCTTTTGGAATTGGGACTCTATACCTTCAGTTGCTCTGAAGCTGAGAATGGTTGCTACATTCTCACTGTGACTGCTGAAATTTGGGAGTAACTCCTCTTCTCCATTGTGGCAACAACTTCATCTGAAATTAAGAGTGGCTCAATAATTGATAATGAAGGTAGCTCTTATTATTTCATGGAGGTAACTCTATATTGTATTGTAGTCATGTCTCCATGACCCAAATAATATACTACACCAATTGCCACTCAATTTTAAATATGGGGATTGCTACCCCTGCATCTCATACTATATATGAATCATGGTTGTCCTGGTTATCTTCATGAATATTGGAACTATTTCTTCAATGATCCAGGGGGCCATTCGTCATCAAAAATTTGACTGATCCAAAGTTAGAAACAAATGGTACAATGTTGAAGTGCTCATCGACACGAATCTGACGGTGCACAAATCACTTCAAACAGACTTCGTATGAAGAAGTTATGGCTGGTTGAAGTTTGAGTGCGACAGTTAAAAAAAAGTCAAAGTCAAAGGGATGACGTGGCAACTGGTCAAGGCAACACATGGCAGCTTCAGTGTTGTGGCACGTCATAGAAACCATATGATAAAACATTGGCATGAAAGTTTAATTGTAAGGTTAGGTGGTGCATTTAAATGTTGTATACCATATATATTATGGTTTGAAATAACCATATTACAACTATGTGCGCGAGATTTTTGGCATGGTTAAGTTTATGGTATTAAACCATATCAACATTATTTGCAACTATATTAATTGGTATTAAAATGCGTGGTGGTTATACCATATATATTATGGTTAATACATATAAAAAAAACAACAACTATAATATGTCAAAATAGGTGCGCCGAGATTTGATCACGCGACCTCCCAATGGGGGAGTTTTACCACCTATTTTCCAGCCACAAAATCCAGAGTGTTGGATCTGTTTAGAAGCCGAAAGATATTCCTTTTGTTATCAGAATATTGCAGAGATAAAACTAAATGCTCTAAAGTCGGGTTTGAACCTGCGACCTGCAACTATATAACCAAAAGTTTTAGCCATTGCGCCACAGAGCACTTTGTTGTAGAATGTTCAGATGTTGTTTATGTTAAAGTCGATTGTTTCTCTGTAATTATTTGGCTTTCTTTGCCTTTTTGAAGGCCAATTTGTAATTTTCAAGAGAGGATGTCTTGAGGGCTTTTGACCAACATTCTGTTCTGCATCTGCTGAAGTTGATTTGCAAATATTCCAGTGCCATTTGTACCATTTTGAAGATATTAATGGATCGGTACCCATTGGAGAGGGACCCAGAGATGTAGCCCAGTGAAGGGAGTGAACTCCGTTATCAAACTCTTTTGTTCTTGTCTCTCATTTTCTGTTTCATATTCTCTTTCTATTGCTTTCAGTCTGTAGATTTCAGCATTTAATAAACACATTAATGCTTTTAAATAATCAAATTGCAAACTAATGATAAGAATTCATAGTTTTTACATGCACATATGTTGAGATCCGATGGATCAAGTTTGGTATCAAAGTAGGTGACTGTTTGTGCATAGTTTTTTGAATGCTTACCAGGTCCAGGTTGAAGATTGGTGAAGGAGAGCTAGTGGAAGGTGATCCTGAAATTGGTTCAAGGAGGACAATTTCAAGAGAAAAAATGACTTCTCCACGAGGCGAAGAAGAACATAATGAAAGAGAGAAGCCTGTAATTTCTGAAACAGGGTTTTTGGAGGCTTTTATCAGCATGAAAGCCATGATGGAACTCCTTCTTGAGGAACGAGCAGAAAGAAAGAGGAAAGAAGGAGAAGCTTCATCACGAGATGAAGAAAAAAAAAAGGGTAAAGGAGTAGGAGGTGATGGTGATCCTCCTGAAACAAATCCATTCTCTTCAGTCGATAATGCTTCTCATAATCCTCATAATGCAAATGCAAATATGCCTTTATTAAAACTGGATGTCAAGTTTGAATTGCCTATGTATAATGGTGAACTTGATGCAGAAAAATTGGATAATTGGATAAAGCAGATTGAAGTGTACTGCAGGATTCAACAAATCTTGGATGACACTACCAAGATTCAGTTATCCACTCTCAGAATGGGAGGCACTACATTAATTTGGTGGGATAGTAAAACTCAAGAGGATCTTCTTAAGAAAGGTAAAGTCATGTCATCATGGTATGAGTTTACTTCTGCTTTAAAGAAACAGTTTTATCCATTGGGATATATGCAACAAGCTGTTATGGATTGGCAAAACTTAAGACAGGGTAAGGAACAAAATGTACAAGAATACACACAAGTGTTCAGAAAGAGAGCTTTAGTTCTTGGTGTTCCTCTTT
>JZKD02S0329404.1:399260-411134 GCA_000966675.3 Picea glauca | reverse complement strand
AAGAAGCTCCTCCAACAGAAAACAAGAAAAGGTGGAAGGAGAAGAAAGCAGCTACAGTGAGAAAAGAAGAAGGAGAAAAGCCTTCTTGTTCACATTGCGGGAAGAAAGGACATGAAGATGCAAAGTGTTGGGTACTGCATTCGGAATTGAAACCTGAATGGTTTAAAGTTCCAAAAGGAAAGCAAAAGGCCACAACCATCGTTCAAGATCTGGGATCATATTCAGATGATGAAACAAAGGTAACAATTGTGGGTTTGAAAGGTAAAACTCTTGTAGGCAAGGATTCTAGGATTGGTTCTTCATGAGCTTCTACTTCTAAAAAGCATGATGATTTTAAAGATGCTAAAAGGAATGAATTGTTTCACATAAGGGTTATCTCAAAACAAACTAAGATTGACACACTCATAGATAGTGTATCTCAAGTTAATCTAATTTCAGAAGAGATTGTTAAATAATTGGAATTGGAAACACAACCACATAAGAAGCCTTATCCGTTGGGATGGGTGTGCAAAGATAAAATAATGCAAGTAACAAAACAATGCATTTAAAAGTTTTCAATAACATCTAAGTTCATAGATGAGGTTGAATTTGATGTGGTGCCATTAGACATCTGTGGGATTGTGTTGGGAAGCCTGTATTTATATGATAGAAAGGCTATCTTTTACAGGGAGCAAAATCAATATCGTTTGTTTAAGGAAGGAATTGAATACATTGTGCATTCTCATTCAATTAAAAGCAATAGATCTTTTGTAACTACAGGACAATTGAAAATGGTAGTTAATGAAAGCAAGAATTTGACACTTGTATCTGTGAAAACTAAGGAAGAAAGTAATCCTAAGCATGAAATAGAAGTGTCAATGCATCAAAACTCTATGATGAACATTGTTCCTGTCTAGAAGGAAAAACATGATGTGGGTGCATTCTCTTTCACGTCTTTATATTCAGTCTTGTTTTTCAGCTTTCTACTTTTCAGCAGTGTATGGTTGATTACAACAACAGTGAATGAAGATGTGATAATTAATGGGATTAATGTGCTCAATAACGTCAGTGCAATTATAATTATTGTTGTGATGAGACAAATGTACAGGTTCCAGGAAAAATGGATGAAAGATAAAGGACAGGCGAGATGAACATGTTCTTGCTTGAATTCAGAATAAAAGGCTTTTGGGGTCCAAAATCTCTTTAGTGGGGAGGAATGATCCAGGGGGCCATTCGTCATCAAAAATTCGACTGATCCAAAGTTAGAAACAAATGGTACAATGTTGAAGTGCTCATCGACATGAATCCGACGGTGAAAAAATCACTTCAAATGGACTTCGTATGAAGAAGTTATGGCTCGTTGAAGTTCGAGTACGACAATTAAAAAAAGTCAAAGTCAAAGGGATGACGTGGCAACTGGTCAAGGAAACACATGGCAGCTTCAGTGTTGTGGCACGTCATAGAAACCATATGATAAAACATTGGCATGAAAGTTTAATTGTAAGGTTAGGTGGCGCATTTAAATGTTGTATACCATATATATTATGGTTTGAAATAACCATATTACAACTATGCACGCGAGATTTTTGGCATGGTTAAGTTTACGGTATTAAACCATATCAACATTATTTTCAACTATATTAATTGGTATTAAAATGCATGGTGGTTATACCATATATATTATGGTTAATACATATAAAAAAAAAACAACTATAATATGTCAAAATAGGTGCACCGAGATTTGATCACGCGACCTCCCAATGGGGGAGTTTTACCACCTATTTGCTAGCCACAAAATCCGGAGTGTTGGATCTGTTTAGAAGCCGAAATATATTCCTTTTGTTATCAGAATATCATAGAGATAGAACTAAATGCGCCAAAGTCAGGTTTGAACCTGCGACCTGCAACTATATAACCAAAAATTTTAGCCATTGCGTCACATAGCACTTTGTTGTAGAATGTTTAGATGCTGTTTATGTTAAAGTCGATTGTTTCTTTGTAATTATTTGGCTTTCTTTGCCTTTTTGAAGGCCAATTTGTAATTTTCAAGAGAGGAGGTCTTGAGGGCTTTTGACCAACATTCTAGTCTGCATCTGCTGAAGTTGATTTGCAGATATTCCAGTGCCATTTGTACCAATTTGAAGATATTAATGGATCGGTACCCATTGGAGAGGGACTCAGAGATGTAGCCCAGTGAAGGGGGTGAACTCCGTTATCAAACTCTTTTGTTCTTGTCTCTCATTTTCTGTTTCATATTCTCTTTCTATTGCTTTCAGTATGCAGATTTCAGCATTTAATAAACACATTAATGCTTTTAAATAATCAAATTGCAAACTAATGATAAGCATTCATAGTTTTTACATGCACATATGTTGAGATCCGACGGATCATTCAATTACTAGAGTAAGTGTCTTGTCATAGTATTCTCCCTCTTGTTGGGAGAATCCTCTAGACACACATCAGGCTTTGTACATCTACCACATGCTTGATTTGTTATATCAATCTTGGAATTCATTACTAACTTCTCTTCTAGTCTCATGGAAAAATCCATATCCTAGTCTTTCTCACTGGCTTCCTTCTCTGTCACTGAAGCAAGGAAATCTTCCCAGGAGATTTCATATCTCCTAGAAGTTTCTAAAGCTATGATCTAGTCTTCTCATGGAATCTGTCTCCCATTCATGGAGGTTGTCTCTTCATTTGATCCTTTCTGAGATCAATCTTAGTCTCGATTTCTTCTGAGTCTACAAGGACTTCATCATCTCTTATGGGGTATACTTGGTGTTGAATACCAAGTCTAAATATGAAAGGTTGAGTCAGACTTCAACCGAGTTCTGCTTCCCATCAAGGTGACTTCATTATCCTTTGAACAAGTCATCTTTGATTTCTTGTTCTAATATTTGGTCTTCTTTGGAGCTTTCTTCTCCTTACAATCAATCTCCATATGAGATGCTCTGGATCTCAAAAATAACTTCTTCTTCCTCTTCTTTGGTACATAGATGTATACCATCATGTACACGACTTGGGTAGTTTTCTTAATGTCTCATCTAATTTGTTTTATTTTGTAACCTTCACTATGGATTCCTTAGGGTTATCACCTGTGACCTGAACCAAGGTCAACAAAACAACAAGCAAGAATAATACTCTTTTGATAATAGTAATAAAAAAATAGCACAGATAATTGTCACAATAGCTCTTTTAGAACTATCACTTGTGACCTTCCTGAAACAAAGATAAAAAGTAAGAAATACAATACGAAATGAGATCAACACTCTTCTAGTGTTGTGATCAAACATTCCTCCATGGTAACCTAGAACCAACACAAAAAGTTTCTCCTAGAGGAGATGTTAGTTGTGTCTTGGTAAATGATTACATTTTATCAATATGCTCACATACTACCAAGTATAATATTTTTCAAAGACTGCTTCGTCAACTATAATGTTTACTTGTAATGGGGTAGTTATCAACTTGTCATGTGCAACTTTGAATCTTATCAACTTAATTAATCAAACCTGGAACCTAGAGCGTTGTCCTCAGGAATGAGTGTGTTGCTTTTCTTCCAAGTCTCCTTCACTCAAGATGATGAGTGATTTCTTCAACATGTCTCATGTACTAAGAAAATATGCTATCTTGACAGAAAGTTGGGTTAGAGGATAAACTCTATGACATCAACTTTAATCAATCTAATACTTTGACTTTAATTTTGACCAAAGGTTAGTATGATGGTCATAGCTTCAACGTGAAACCTAGATCAAAATAATGTCATAACAAATAGATGCATATCATAATAATCAAACCTGGGTTGCATTATTCCTCTAAATGTGTTGGATCTTGATATCCTTCTGGATCTATGGCAAGAGATCCATTCTACTACAAATACCCTTTAAAGATTAACAGTTTAAACATATGTGAATACATGCCTCTAATAGTATTTGCAGGTAGTGACACCATCTGGTAGAAACGATAATAATTACCAACTCTTAAAAACTTCAAGGGTGACTGCAACTGATACTTCAACTAATATTGCAACTGCAATTGGTACTGCAACTGCAACTTAGGGTTTTATGAGGAAACCCTATTTTTTCAAACTTCAAATTTTGAAATTCTGATCCAGGGACCAGATGTGCTAGGTTGAGGTGAGTTTATTGGAGCTATTATATTTCAAAATTTTCAAGTTTTTCCCCTTGAAACTTGACCTACAGAAATATGGACTAGTACTTCTGGTACTAGTTTTGGTTTCCTGGTTTTCTCGTACTTAAGGTTTTTTGGTTTTCTAGTACTTCTAGTTTTCTGGTACTTTTCGTACCAGTCAAAACTAGGGTTTGAATTTTCTAGGTTATCTGACCACTGAAAAGGTGCGCTCAAGGTGCCAAAGAGTTCCCTAAGATAAGGCACACTTTTCTAGATGGTTTTTAGGTTGATATTCCTATTCAACAAAAGCGTTAATTTTATTGTACGACAACAATGACGTTTTTCTTTATCCAATGAAAGATGCTCTCTTCAACTTAGCTTTGATACCATGTTAAGTTTTGAGATATTATTATTTTTATTTTCAATTTAATAGATAAAAATATCATAGGTAGGATCATTGAGAGAAACATAATCACAAGATACACAGCATTTATCCTGGGAAACCATCATGGGGGAGAAAACCCAACAAAACTTCCTTAATATATATAGCCAATACAATAAACCAAAACACTAGAGAATATCCAACACTGAGAAATTCGCCTCTCTCTTCCTTCTTCTCCCAACTGTAGCTACCAAACTTGTGCACTTGATGAGTGAATGAGTGAGTGATATAATGAGGCACTAGCTTTCTTTATTTATACTGGCTGGTAGGTGCTGGAAAGGTGTCTCTTCACTGGGAAGGGCCGACTTGTCTTCTTAGTGGTTAAAACCACTTTAATTAGGCATGGGGATGCGACTTCTTAATTTTCATAATACAATTATGGTTTGACCAATTCACAAAAGGGGATTTGGTCAATTACAATGCCCGACATGATCAATCCACAAAAGGGGATTTGTCTAATGAATAATGACTCAATAATAAATAGAATACTCTTTGCAGTTACAATATTTCAACAAGGTGGAGAGTAGATGATGTGGGGGTATCATCCATTTGATCCAATAGAAGTGAATTCAAGTTTCCTACTAGATCATGACTTTCTCTCTCATGAGGAATTCTTCCAAGGATGAGTGTTCTCTAGATACCCCATCTATCACTGCGTTCTATATCCAAGGTGTCCATTTGAATTGGTGTACCTTTCTAATGATTGAGTTGATGGTTGTACATGTGGATGCCTATGCTATGGCAGATCCTTTCATTTTTGGATACCTACTTTTGGCCTTCACCATGCTCAAATTGAAACCACCATAGGGAATCTTCAGTCTACCTAGGGCCAAACCATTCTTTCAGTATAGTATAAACCTTGGCAAGTTTGTAAGGATACCTAGAACTTTTCTTTTACTGCTACCACTTTTGCAAAATGGTACGGTATGATTATTATGACTACCAATGCTACCATATGAACAACTCAGTATCTTATATATGCACATGGGGGCAATATCTATTTTAGATTTGATAAATATTGCACCTATTTTCATTCCAAATAAGTTAACAAAGATAAGTTCAAACTTTCCTCATTGCATTTTTATCTTATTGAGTAAGCATTGGATAAAGAATTTTACTTGTGCTCAAAGGTTTGAAAGTACCACTCATCCATAGGTATGATTTACATTCTACCAAAAGTATTGCAACATCCATAAAGAAGAGCTAAAGTAGAGAAAAGGTCCCTAAGGAGGAGATGTAGAAGAAAAGGAAGGGGATGGATTCAATTTCCGCTTCAAACCCTATGACTATCACACAAGGCTTGGCCATTGATACTTTAGAGTTGTGAGAAGCCACATGGAGTGAATTAACTCCATTTTTGGGGAGCTAGATTCTATATGATGCTACTTTTTCTAAATGAGATTTGAAGTAGTGTCTAGGAATTGTTTAGAGCTTTCTCTAGCTACTTTCTTTAAATGAGATTTAAAGTAGTGTCTAGGAATTGTTTAGAGATTTATCTAGGGTAATAACCCCTAGAAGAAACCTGGAGTGGTGAATCCCCTCTTTGATAAGGTCCCTTCAATTTGACCCAAGACATAATCTCTCGCAAAGATAAGCACTAACCTTGTACCTACCATAATTTTTATCAATTCCACCATTCAATATTCTCTTAAGCTCTATGTAGTTGTGGAAAAATATTTGCACATGGAATTGATAGATTTTGTAAACAAAAAAGGGTTTTCTTCTATAGAGAAAACTCAAAAGTCCTTCGAAGAGTTTGAAGAGAAGGAGTCACATGCCATTCTAGTAGTCCAAATTGAACATGATTCTCTAAGTTATCTTGTTGAAATTATAGGTGTCCCCTTTGAACATGATTTCCAACACACTATGCCCATGTCCCCCCCTCCCCCCCTCTAAAGAATGCATGACCATAGGGTGATGCAACAAAAACAACACATATTTACTTGCACTAGAATTCACGAGAGAGTATTCAAGGTTTACATGTAGGAGAAGGGATGTTTGGTTCTAGTGATGGTGAGTATCTATACCACCATTCCAGAGTTTTGAATGATTGTCTAGAAAATGCACCATAATAAGAGGAGGACACAATGATGGAAGAAGATAAATATGAATTTAAAAGGATGGTTTCTCCTCCTAGATAGACCATGCTTTCCACCACTCCCATAATACCATCCCCTATAGAGTAGTTATCAACTATGGCATAGCTCAAATAGTTATCCTAAGACCTTATTTATTGTGAGGGTATGTTGCGAGTCTACTAGAAGCATGCTAATGTTACACCATTTTTTTTATTGATTCCACATAGGATAGGATCCTCTACACCTTCAAACAATTGTGGGATAACCAATACTCAAAAGTGTATACAACCTCGTGATTTGACCATTTTATTTCTAGTTGATTATCATTTAATTGGTGCCCACCTAAGGGTTCTCGATTTAGTTTGTCAATGTAAGAAATTGATGTATAGAATTGGTCTACTCTAGATTTGTTGAGGATGTCTCACTTCATCATAGAAGAAGCTATGTAGATATTTCTCTAGGTTTAATAGAGTCATGGAGACATTCAACAAGCTCACCAATAGTTTCCCATCTAGTTAGCTAAGGTTACTTTAAACAAGGATATGTAGTTATAAGCACGATAATAAGTAGAGAACATGTTGAATATGGTATGGGTTCATTTGGATAACGTTTGGCCCAAATTGAAGCAAGTGGAAACTAAATTGGAATATTTTGTACCCACTTGTCCACCTGCTATAGCCTTGGATACAATTTATTCAACTTAGAGGAAGTTGTGAAATGATCACTATCTCTACAGGAAACAATAGATAATGGGCATAGCCAAAATGACCAACATTTGTAAGAGCTCATGGACAAGGTACCTCCCCTCGTGGTTGAAGGATAGATTACATGTAAATGGCTATGGAGGGATACAAAAGAGAGCTAGATCATCTATAGTATTGCTCATGATTAAATGGGGCTCCTCTAGCAACAAGAATAGGCCATTAAATAGATGATGGAAAATATTAAGTAGATGAATAATGAAACTCGTGTGATCACCATCATCTCAACCAAAATGGCTAAGTTTAACATGATTCAGGCCACCAATGATCAATTTTCTACTTTACATGATGTTTTGTTGGAAGATAAGATTGTTATGGGAGATTTTCAAGCTCCTTCATAGACTTCATACCTTGAGTTGTCATAGTTGGAGTCCTTTGCAAATAACATAGTTACCAACTTAACGAGAACTCTCCAGAGTTCTCATTTTTTCAGCGTGGCTATTTTTACCCCTAAATCAAAAAGTGGTTCTACTGTTAGCACCATTCTTTTTACGGTGGTTAAAATTTAGACCCGTTGCGTTGACAACTGATGTCTTTGTGGACAAAAACTTTAAAATTGACCCTTGAATCGAAAACTGATGCTACCAGTAGCACCAAGTTTTTTTTGGAGTCAATTATAAATTAATTGAAACTGTGGCCTCGACAACGACTACCATCATCGATATACAACTCAAAATTGGCACCTAAATCATTGCTTAAAAATTATATTTATATATTTTTAAAATTTACATTAAAAAAATAAAGAAATTGAAAAAACAAATCTGAGAGTTGGTTTTTTAAAAAGTAAAACAAAAAACAACAATTGTTTTAAGAAAATTTGTAATCGATTTATTTAAAGTAATTTAAAAACTAAAAAAACTACGAAAAAACAAACAATTAGAAATTTTTATTTTTTAACTTAAAAAAATAAAAATATTATGAAAGAAAACTTAAAAAAAAAAATTAAAACTGAAAAGGAAAGGAAAAACCCTAAAATTAAATATATCTATATATATGAAAAAAATTGGAAAATAAAAATAAATAACAAAAACCATATTTATTTAAAAAACTCAAAAATATGTAAATAAATTAAAAAAACTAATTGAAATAAAAATATTGATATAATTTTTTTTTAAAAGAAAAAAACATACAAAAAATAACCAAAAAATTTAAAAAATATATTGACGACGATGATGATTAACATCCACTAAGACTGAATTGGTCTATCAGACCTTAAGAGGGTAAGTGATTATTTGTGATTCTTTAGAATTTTGTTTCTGTGCTCAAAAAACATTAAGAGAAGCTTTCCTAGATCACCATAGTTTTGTTGAGTTAAGAGGTTAGGAAGGTTGGTAGTGTGACAAATATTTTGAAAATGAGATCTAATCTAGGTATAGGCTGGACAATCTAAGAGAAATTGTTTTTCATCTTCAACCTTCTTAGTGTAAAAAAGGTGACACACTCTTTCATCCCATGGTGTTTTAGGAATTGACCAATGCCCAGTTTCACTATGGAGCTCTTGAGAATTTGTTCTTATCTTAGCAATGCTTATTAAACAAAAACAAAAAAACACTTAAAATCTAAAATTTTATACAAAATATTAATTTAAAAAAAAATGCATAGTATACATATTTCTAAAATCATTAAAAAACATGTTTTAAATTTATTGTATATATAAAAAAATTGTTTTAAAATAAAGCTAAAAAAACTGAAAAAATTATCAAACAAGGGTTTTAAAATAAAATTAAAAACAATTAAAAATTATTTTGATAGAGGAGGGCACCACGTGGGCTGGCTGGACACCCTGGGTGCCATGGGGGGCAATGTTGGGCATCGAGTTGGCTACGTGGGCACCGTGGGGGGAATGTCGGGCATCACCCCCCATGACACCCCAATCAAATATATTCTTTGTAATCATATATATTTTTGTAATGTTTTTTTTTTTTCTCAATTGTAAAATTGTTTTAATTTTTTTGTTTTAAATATTATTAAATTTATTTTTATTTGTATTTATTTTTTATTTTTTTAGTTTAGATTTTTCTATTAAAAATTGATAGGTTGTGTATTGTAAAATTGTTTTTAATTTTTTTTAAATTGGTTTTTTATTTTACTAAATTTGCTTAGAAGTTTATTTTAAAATTGGTTTTAAAATTTCTTTTTATTCTTTTGTTATTGATTTTATTAAAATTGCTTTGTTTTTCATTTAAATGTTGTTTTTAAAATATATATTTTTGAATTTTTTGTCTTTTATTTTAATCTTAAATTTTTAGTTTACAATGTTTTAATATTTTTATTTTAAACATTTTTTTCCATTTTTTATGCATTTTTTTTAATTTTAAATTTAATGTTTTAAAGGTTTTTTATAAAAAAAATTTAATAAAAAATGTATATGTTTTTATAAAATTATTGTTTTTAGGAAAATTTTAATTTTTTTTGTTTCTTTTTAGTTATTTTTCTTTTTCACCTTATTTTTTAATTTTTTTTTTTAATTGATTTTTTAATATATTTTTTAAAATTGTGTTTTTTTGGTCATTTGAAATAAAATATTTGCAAAGATTTTGTCCTTTTTTTTTATTTTTTTTTTAATTTAAATTAAAAAAAAAAAAAAAAAACAAATTGTAAATAAATTTTCAAGTGACCATTTGGGATCCAATTTTGGTTGTTTATTTGCGTAGGGATTTGTTGTCAATGTCACAATTTCAATTAGGTTGTAAAGAGCTATGATTTTCACGTTTAGAAAAAACTGTTGTGTTCTACGTAGCATCACTTTTTGATTTAGGTGTTGATTTTAAGGTTTTTCTGAGCAACTATGAGTTTTAAGGCCATGCTTCACAAATGTTGTAATTTTAACCCCGTTAGAAAAATTGGTGCTACTGGTAGCACCACTTTTTGATTTGGGGGTTTATTTTCATGTTTTTTATGCAAACATATAGGTTTTAAGGGGTAGAGTTCTTGTTTTTAGGTCACAGTTCTCATTAATCGGTAGCTTTATTAAATGTGGAGTGGAAATATATTTTGCAAATGCACCCTCTCAAGCCATATCATCACTAAGTGCAAGCCTTCATTATCAAGGCTTCAATTCTATTGATGAAATGAACTCGTCAGTTAAATGCATATAGTCAATTCAAATCTTGTTCTTTATCTTTAGTACTAGAGTTGACTCGTTCATTTAAACGGTGGGTAGAGGATTAAAGTAAAGAAGATAACTGGAGATGAATTCAGGGTGAGTCAACAAGTGTGTCTAGGGCTTGTTGGCCCCTTTATTTTTGGATAATCACATAGAGTGACAAGAAGTAAAATAGCGTGATAGATGCATAGCCTTACTTGCACCATGTGGAGCCGTAGTTAATTGTACAAAATATGGAAAATATCATTATTTTGTGGCCTAAGTCAGCTAGTACTTGTAATATGTAATGAGATGTATTTATGAAGCAAACTAAGTTAGTTAGGGTTTTAATTTGTTCAAGAATAATTATTCTGCATAGTATAAGTAATCCTTTAAGGCTATGAGTAGAGGTTAATGAATGAATAAATAAATCAATCAAGTGATTAAGTAATTGGTTGTTATTGGGTTATGTTGAGAGCTATTATGTTATTTCTAAACAATGTTTTGGACTATCGTTGTGCTACTATCATGAGCCACATGCGTCCCTATCAAAAGTGTGAGTATGTATCAAATATGGATGTTTCTATGAGTAATGGGAGACCCCTTTGTTTTTAAATCATATATTTTCTACTTTACATGGATGATTGTTATGTCAATATATTTGTTTACTTTCTTTCTATTGGTTTAGATCTATGGCATGTTGCGAGTATTCTTATGATATGTGTATTATAGAGTTGCACAACAATAGTATATAGTCTATTATGAATGTATTATAGGTTTGGATGGTTAACCACTCTTATTTCAACCTTCCCTATGTAAGTTTTAAACCTGTGAAGTAAAGCAATGCATACAGATTCTTAAGCAATACAAAAATTAATCAATGGCTCATACACAGAGTACACATAGATTTTATATCGGAAACCCTCAACTGGGAAAACCTTTCTTATTTTCATTATATCTCGAATTTCACCATTCGCCATACAATATATACAATGTTTTTAGGTATTCTATAGATACCAAAACCCTAATCCCTTAATCTAGGATTAATTTAAAAATCCGCTAAAAATAGCAGACGCAGTTGTCGTATCTAACGCACCCACACACACACACATGCAAAGAATATAACACATACCCAACATTCCCCCACTTGTTGTTTTCTTTGCATCCAGGGGTCCAGGGGATTATATAGTCAACAATCCAGAGCAACAATGCCCATTGTTACTCTACACCAGGAGAACTTTTCTGTGCTCACATACTTTGTCAATGAATCTGCAGCATTCTTCAAGGTGTCAACCTTTTCCAGCAACACCTTCTTTTCCTCAACCATGTCTCTCACAAAGTGATACTGAACATCAATATGCTTTTTCTTCGAATGATAAGCTGGGTTCTTTGCCAGGAATA
>JZKD02S0329404.1:358858-393128 GCA_000966675.3 Picea glauca | reverse complement strand
TAATTATTTTGTGTCATGCAATAAATTAAAGTTCTTAATTGTATTTAATGTCATATATAGTTGATTAACCTAAGAGATGAATTTCACTAAAGTAATATTGCATTGCTAAAGTACACCCAAACTTTTCAGCTCTTAATGTAATATTTAGGGAATCTAAAAGAAAAGATATGCAAACTTTTCATGTTTTTTTTTTCAGAGAAAAAAATCGTAATTTTATTAAAGTGGTACAAAATTACATTCGTAGATATATATTGACTATGAAGAATAGCCACATATATATTGTCATGGTGGAGTCACTTCCATTTCTAAAATTTTCAACAAAAATAACGGTTTTGACATATAGCCAAAAAACAAAAACCCCTTTCCCACATTTCACATACAGAGACCCAGTTTCTTACATACCATATACAATAAACAAAAACATGATTCTTATATATCGATTTACAATTATGTGAATATAGGTAAACCCCATTGTCTTGCTAAGAGTTGCAAGAAGAGAGGAAGTTCTCCTATAGTAGACCATCCTCGAAAGGTCCATGGTAATCAAAATTGTTCCCTGCTGAATGTTCAGTTATGTGCCAGTTGCCATAATATAACTGTGAAGCTTCTTTGGAAATCCTATCAGCCATTTTGTTTTGTTCCCTATAGTTGTGAGAGAAATTTATAGAGTCAAAAGTAGTGATAATCCTAAAAAATTCCTCAAGTATAGGCATAAGATGAGTAATATGACAAATTTGATCCCGGTTCACCCAATAGATGACCAATAAGGAATCCCGAAAAACCTATAAAGTTTTGAAACCTTTTTCCACAACAAATAAAAGTAAGCAATTTAAAGCCATGATCTCAGAGAAATTGTTAGTACCAGCACCCAAACTAGCCTTGAGTAGAAAAAAATGATGGACATATAAGTATAAACAACCACCACCCCCACAAATTAAGTGATCTCCCGAGGCCTCCCCATCAAAAAAATCCCAAGGCCGCTTCCTGTCAATATGATCCTCCTGAACCCTTCGAGCATTTCCAAGACCCACCCTAACCACCAGTTTTAAGTGTGCAAGGATACCAAGGAAATTGATGGCCACATGGAGTGGCAACTGGATCTCATCCCAAAAACTCGAGGATTTCCTAGCGAGCCAAATCCCCCATGAAGAAATAAAGGGAAAGGCCTTGAGATCCTGCAGAGTCCTCGATGAGAGCCAACTCTCCAAGGCCTCTTCAAATGATTCCCCTTGCCATCCACCAATGGAATTGTTCAAATTTTTTACTTATGCCCATATTGAAATGGTAAAAGGACATCTCATAAATGTATGGTCAATAGTCTCCTCTTGTTCTTTACATAGCGAACACCGACTCAGACCATTGAATTGTCTCTTCTGTAAATTTTCCCACGTTGGAATTTTGTTCTCTAGAATAGACCAGACCAAAATTTTCCCTTTAGTTGGGCATCTGTGTTCCCATATTTTTCTCCACCACCACTTTTCATCTTGTTGTAAGAGTTCAGTACTTAACTTTACATAACCATCTTTTGGGGTGTATACCCCTCCTGAATCCCCATCCCAAAGGAGTTCATCATCCCGATCGAACAAATGAATATTTTCTCTTCTGAGAGCACTGATATATCGGTCCCAAATAAAAACATCAGCCCCAACTAAGCCCAACGTTCTCCCGTCTTTCCAAACTTGGTTCCAAAGGTTTGAGGTGAGGGGATCCCCAACCTGTTCTAGATAGAAGTACCCCTCTCAATCCAAAATTGAGCATAATTCTTCAGGGAGTATGTGTTCTCTAGAACTTCTTGCATAGGGGTTGCGACCAATCCTGAGCAAGGTTCCATACCCAACTCGCCAGGCTAAGTCATTCCCAACCACTTCAAAAGAATTTAGTACAACCTTCCATATAAAATAGATCCATGTCACCCAAAGTCTTGGGTGCCTGAGCCATTCCAACAAAGAGAGTGGAGCCATGTATTTATGAATGACTAATTTGGTCCAAATATTTTTTGTGGAAATCAGTCTCCACCCAAATTTTGCTGCTAATTCTTTAAACAGGAAAATATTCTTTAATCTCCAACCCCCAAGAGCTTTTGGTTTTTCAATTCTCTCCCAACGGACCCATGGCATCACCCAATTCTCCTTCTTTTTCCATAAGAGAAAGACAATTTTCTATCTTTTTCCAGAATACCCTTTGAATCCAAGAGAGGTACATCCAATAAACTGAGATTGCCTCCAGTACTAACTTGATCAGTACTAATCTCGCCGCCCTAGACAACCATTTATTACTCCAAACCTTCAATTTTTTTTCCAATTTTTCCAAAATCCACATCCAGTTAGTCTTTCGATAATCATTGGGTTTTAAGTGAAAACCTAGATATTCCATTCCCTCATCCAACCCCTGCATCTGGAAAGGGAGTTGATCCAAGAAGTGTTGAATAACATCTGCCTCAACCAGAAAGAAGATAATACTAGATTTATGTTCATTAACCCGCATACCAGTTTCTTTTTTTAACAGAGTAAGACCCTCAATTAAAATGGAAGCTTCTCGCTTCGAGCCATCACAAAATATTAGGATATCGTCAACAAAGAGTAAGTGTGTGATGTACAACCCATTAGAAATTTTTATACCTGTGAATATCCCAACATTTTTTGCCCCCACCAAAAATCGAATGAGCCCTTCTGCTACTAAGAGGAAAAGTAAAGGTGACAGACGACAAACTTGACGCAGTCCTCTTTTCGCTTGGAAAAAAGGAGTGGTTGAACCATTGAGGAGTATGGAGAAAGAAACTTAATTCATACAACCCATCACCCAATTGGTAAAATCCAAACCAAACCCCAAATGAATCAAGAGCATTCTTAAATACAACTAGTTTACCCGATCAAATGATTTAGATAAGTCAATTTTCACCACAGCTCCTTTGAGATTCCTCATTTTTAAATTGTGAAGGCCTTATTGAGCTACACAAATGGACTCATGGATCTATCTTCCCTCCCAAAAAATAAATTGTTCACATGAAATGTGTTTAGATAATATCTCCTTCAGCCTTCTACTGATTACCTTTGAGATAATCTTGTACAGACAGTTGCATAACAAAATAGGTCGAAAAATTTCAAAGGAGGAGGGATTATCTGACTTTGGAATGACAGCTATGAAGGTATATTTTATAGGGTTATGAATGTGACCAGTCACCCTTGATTCCTCAACCACCTTCAGAATATCAAGACCAATTACATCGAATAAACCCAAATAAAATTCAATAGGCCAGCCATCAGGCCCATGGATTTTCCCTTTTTGGAAAGAGTGAAGAACTTCCAATAGTTATTTTTTGGTTGCAGGTGCCATCAAGGGCCCAAATTCATCCTCCTCAACAAACTGAGGAAATAATTGAGCCACCTGAATAATTTCTGCAATGGTTGAACCCTCCTACGCTTTGAAAACCTCACTGAAATGTTCAGTACCCAGCTTGGCCAAGCCTTCAAAAGTAGATACCTCCTCCCCAACCCGATCCCTTAAACCCCAAATGGTATTATCCATTTTCCTACCTTTGGATAAGGCTTGGAAAAACTTAGTGTTATCATCACCACGTGATATCCATAAAGAACGACTCTTTAGTCTCCACGGAGCTTCTTTTTCTTCCAGTAAAACCCTCCGCTTTTTCTCCAAACCACACAATAGCACTTTGGCATCGAGACTAGAGAACCCATGCCCTACCCCACCATGGAGTTCCAATGGAGTAGATTCAATGTCTCTCAAATCTTGATCATCATTGAGCTTTTTCTCCCTAGCCCATCCCTTAGTCGCTTGTTTCAATCTTTTGAGATTCTCCACAAATTGGACTATCACAAGTAGTTGATTCCCATCCACTATTGGAGACCACAACCCCCTCACTATCTCTTAAAAAGAGGGTTCTGATATCCATCCCTCAAAGAGTTTAAAAGGGCTCGAGACTCTCCTTATTCTATCCCTTAGGTCTAACAATATCGAAAAATGATCAGATTCCTCGCCATATGCAACCCATTGATGAACCAACTCAAAAGAATCCAGGAATGCCTCTGCCAAGAGAAATATATCCAAACTCTTAGCCACCTGGTCAACCCCAACCCTTCTATTACACCAAGTGGGGGTTAGTTTTTAAGGTTCAACGTCCACCAATCCCACCTGGTCCAAGAAATTTATAAAGAATTTGGTTAAGGAGTCTGGGGCAACCCGCTGACCCCACACCTCTGAGGCCCCTAAAGAGAAATTAAGATCTCCTCCAAGAATAATATCCTTATCCCTAAGCCACGCACAATAAGCTAAATAATTCCAGTATCGTTGTCGATCTTTATAAGGCCCATAAACATTAATAATTGTCAAAATACACCCCAGATAAACAAAGAAAATTGTCAAACCAATACCCGAAGCGAACCCCCAAACACTTTCCAAGTTACAATTTTTTTTTTCAACCTAGTTGCCAGGCCCCCCGAATGACCTATGGAATCCACTGTTGCAAACATCCATCCTGGAAACAAGGATTCAAGAGTCTTTATCACTAGAATGCTATCCCCTAAATTTTCTTGTAATGAAATGACATCCAATGAATTTAGATCCACCAGCCTTCAAAGAAACAATTTTTTCGTCGGGTTCGCCAACCCCAGCAATTGAAAGAAAGGACCCTCATGAGGTAACTACCTCATGGAGTTTCTTTTCTCTAAGTGCCCCAAAAATAGAATATTGTCTTCTCAAGGCCAAATCAATCCTGACCCGATCTTGTGCTAAGAGTACATGTGATTTTCGACCCCTTCCTTTACCCATTGAAATACTCCGAGGAAAAGGTTCCAGTCCACGACCATTCGGAACTTAGGCACCATCCATAAAGAGTTCCCCCTTAACCACCGACCTACTTCTGAGGTGATAAATAACCTTACAATCTTCTGAGGAGGAGTTTGTAGAAGCAGAGGGGGTGGCTAAGAAGGAGGAGAGAGTGGAAGAGGGAACATTGGCAGAGGGAGATGGGGACGAAGAACAAGATGGGAGGTCATTACCAAGAACCCTGACACCTACCTCTTGTGAGGAAACCTGACCAGACAAAGGTAAAACCTCAAATGACGAAAATCCCCCCACTCTCCCAAAGTTCAAAGAGGGCGTGACTAGAGAGGGAGAAAAAACAAAACCACTGGAGGACAAGGGGCAAGAAAGACAAATCAAACAGGTCATAGAATTACCCTTCCCACCAGATTTCAAAAGAGTACCCACACCAACCCCAACCACACTATCAAGCTCCATAGTTGTAAAAGGATAAGAAGCATACAATGAGACATCCATTAAAGACTTACCCGATAAATCATGTTCTTGGTGAAGAAAATCCTCCAGAGATGTCGAATGTTTTGGCCCAGCAACAATAGATGAGTCTGTTCCACGGCCCGAGAAACCCCAATTTCCTGTGTGAGAACCTTTTATAGCCTTTTCCGCAATTGGATTCTCCAAACCCCCCTTATCATCTCCAATGACCAATTGATCCTCCAAAGACTTACTCAAGGGAGAGGAAGGTGAAACAGATCCTTTGGCTTTACGATCATTCCCTTTGAAAGGCAAGAGACATTTGACAACTCCATGTCTGTAAACGTGACATTTGTGACACCAAAAGGGAATCCCTTCATTATCTAGGATCTGGACAAACATTATGGCCGCTGACTCAATCGTTATCTCCTAAATTAAGCCCTGTCACAAGTTAATCCTGACCAGAATCCGAGCCACTGACATATACCCAGATTTTTCAAAGGACATATCCGCTTCTAAAAAACTCCCTAACGTACTTCCAATGGCAACAAAGTGTTGTGGATTCCAGAACTGCATAGGGAGACCTGGGATCCTGACCCAGATTGGTTCTTCTTTGATCATTTCCTTCTTTGCATCAAAAGAAGGGGTCCATCGCTTAAGGATAATGGGTGCATCCGCCATGCTCCAAACCTTCTGTAACACCCAATTAACATCCTCTGAGGATGTGAAAATGAAAGCAAACCATCCCCTCATTAGTAAGTGGATGTGTGGTATCAAAGTGATATTCGGTAACTAGTTCTTGGTTATCCAGTCCTTCAGAAAGGCCATGCCCAACTTCTTTCCCCTAACCTGACCAACCACTGCCCATTCTGAAAAATCCACCACCCTATCCATGTCAATATCCACCCCAAACATAGGTCATTCAGTGCAGGTCATGTCCCGGGCACACCAGATGGGTTTGGAGGACAAAGTTAGACGTCCCTTCGCGCCTTTCAGACCCTTTAGCAGTCTCTCCGCCCACTAAGAGTCCCTAGAGGGAAAATCCCCCCTCTTCTCAATAATCGAACCTGCAAAACCGTCAATAAAATCCCCCCATGAAGTAACCCTAGCTCCCCTACCACCACCTAGAGCAACATCAACTAGAAATTCAAACGACGAGTAAGCCAAAGGAGAACTGAAGCCCTCTGAAACCGTTCTAGTCCCAAATAAAGAAATATCCTCTAGGAAACCTGAAATTGGGACACTAATCCCTGAGGTGATTTCCCCCTCAAAAATCCTCAAATCCCTGCAAGACCCCCCACTAACTTAGAGAAGTATATGTATTCTCCTCTCCACCCCTCAGAGAAACCCAAGCCTCTAGAAAAGGGCAGCTCACCCACCGAGGAGAATTCAGGACTTGTCACCCCTATCAGGATATCACCCGAACCCACATGGGAAGCCCCGACGCACTGACCTCCAGCCTTGGAATCTCATCCGCAATCAAACCCTTCTCACCACATGTCTCCTTCCATATGTCCAAAATTTTGCACCCCTCTAAACCCGCCGAGAAGGAAGCTAGGATCCCCACACTATCGGAGTTGTTGGGGTCACCCCCCTCTTCTGTTGTCGCCATATCCAAGCACCTCTCTGACCAAAATCCCTAGAGTCAGCCCGTTAAACCCGCACTAATGCCCAAAAAAACCCCAACCCTGTTAGAAAAACCTAACCCCAGCCCGCCATTGTTGAAATCTCATGCAAACTTTTCATATTATTTGCAATAATGTTCTTTTTATACGTTTGTTGATTAAAAACATATTTCAATATTGATCTAGTGAAATGAATCATTGGCAATACTTGCCCAACCTTAGGACTTATCTCCTAGTATTTACAAATGTATACATCATTATATAAGTGATAAATAGGCTCATGATACATTACATCACTTTCATTCTAGCTATAGGTTAGCCCAAAAAGGACCTTGCCTTCTTTCCCTCAAAGACTAAAATATTCTAAAGTAAGGTATGTTTTCTATTTTCTTGAACTCTAACTCTTTTAATTTGAAGGGAATGAAGAAATGATAACCTTCTTGCTACATGAAAGGGATAACCCTTTGCCATTGTCTACGTGAGTTATGACGACCCATAGTGATTGAGGGGAGAAAATAAGTTGTAATGCTTATCGAAATCCAATAAGCAAGTAAGGTATCACATATTAGAAGCCAATAAGTAAGGTGACACATATTGGAAGCCAATAAGTAAATAAGAAATTAACTATTAAGGAAATAAAATAAGATGTAATGTATTAAAATCCTTTCTTACGGAAATAAAATAAGATGCAATGTATTAAAATCCTTTGACGAGAAGAAATATAGGGGAGGGAGAGATGGCTTATAAAAAAATCTTATCAACGAGATGAAAGTTATTCTTTTAAGGCTTTATTTCCTTGTTTTGTGGCAGTAATTAGCTAAGGAAATATTGGTTCATGAAGATAGAACCAAAGTGCTAGGCCAAGGAAGATATGCCTCTTGGGTCAGATAAAAAATAAGTTCTTTATTTAATTTGTTTTTCTTTCAAACTGAGGCAATGATTAGGACTTGGTTCATGAATATAGAACCAAAGTTACTTTGGGTTGACCCTTGAATTATAAGCGGATTCCTTTCCTTTGCAAAGTTTTTTGAGGGGACGAAATAAAAGGGTCATTATATTATTAAGTGTCTCATCTATCTATTAGAGGGGCCTCAATTGCAATCTATTTGGGGCCTCAATTGCAATCTATTTGAGTAGAGGGGCCTCAATTGCAATCTATTTGAGGGGAAGAAATATAGGGGACCTTTAAATAGGAAAGAAAGTGGCACCTCCCCTCTCCACATGGCCCAATGCCACTAGATACTTAAATAAATTGGGAAAATAGATCTATTATTCATGATAAAATAATTTTCCCTCATGTCTTTAAAGAGAGACGTGTCACTATGTGTTTACATCGATCAAACAACATTACACATGTGCATCTTGCACATTAATAAATGTGTCAATTTTATTATTTATGCAAATATTGGATTGAGAAATGCATCAATTTATTTCATTATTTATGTGTTTTTATTATGTGTTGATCGATGATTTCCACCTCTATTTATGTGTTTTTATTATGTGTTGATCGACGATTTCCACCTCTATTGATTAGAGAGAAATCAATCAATTGATCAATTAATCTCTTTCCTCCATTTAATGGTGCACTAGTATTTAAAGTATGTAATAGGCCATTCAATATTGATCCCTTTTAGTTGGTATCCAACCACACAATCAATCTCACCCATTATCAAGTATGATCCATGTTGGTTGAAAATGAAGGAAAACTTGGATCAAACCAAAAAAAAAACAAGATATAGGAGTAATCAATAGCCATGAAATCAATATATTCACTTCAATATCAATTTGAGAAGTCTTTCTCTCCTTGGTCAAACAATTGATGCTTCTATTTCTCCTTAATGATATATAAGTATAATGATATATATGTATAATAGAGAAAAATAAAGAAGGAAATGGAAGGTACCAATAATGAGAAGATGCTTCTATTTTTCCTTAATGATATATATGTATAATAGAGAAAAATAAAGAAGGAAATGGAAGGTATCAATAATGAGAAGAAGGAAAGAACAAGAACAACTAAGTAGGAAAGGTACTACTAATTAGGGAAAGGTATCGCTAATGAGGGAAAGGTATCAATAACAAGGATAAGGCCTCATAATGGGGATTAGAAGAAAACACTTGAAAGAAGGCAAGGAAAGGAGTGATTAACAAGGGAAGGTACTGATAATGAGATCCATAACAAGGGAAAAGGGATTTCATATCAATTTTTAAAGAAAATGTTTCTCACTAACTCATGCCCTGTCTTTGATTTCTCTCAAAAAATATATAGACATAATAATGAAATGGTAAAAATAAATAACTCAAGAGATAGACATAGGCATGCACAAATAACTAGTTCTGAAAGATGAAAAAGTAACAATTATATGGGGCACAAAGAAATATGGAAAGGGAATCATGATGACAATAGAACGAGGGAAGTGGCAACAAAATGAATGAGGGAAAGGAACAAATGATATAGCTAACTAAAATATAGAAAGGGAAGCATGAAACAATAGAATGATGAAAGTGGTAATAAAATGAAGGTTAACCCTACATTACTTGGACATGCTAACTCAACTTTCACATGGATAATTAGAAATAGTTATTTCTATAATGTAACAAATGTTTCTCATTTCGATAACTATCCAAACCAAGGAGATAAGTAAGTATAAGTGCATAAAGCCAAGGACATAAGCCATTACTACACAGAGGAATAACTATTGAACACATTAACTCATATCATTTTAGTAACTATATAAATAGGTCAATAAATAGAAATGTATCCCATATCTTAATGCCACCAATAACGACTCTTACGAAAAATTATACCTTACAATCCATTATATCAAAAATCCACTTATGAAACCTCTCTTTATGAAAACTTATGAATTTAATGGGAAAAAATGGTAAAACAAATCCTAAATGAGCTTGGAGGAGATCAAGTGATAGATTGATGGTGTCACTCTCCCTAATGAGAAACTAAACTTCCTCTCCCTCTTGATGTAGGCCATTAGGTTGAGAAACTCAAGTTCCTGCCCCTTTAGATGAGTGCTTCATTCCTCATCCTTTGGCAAGAAAATTTGCACCTTTGGTCGAGAAACTTCGTCCCTCTTTATTACCTCTTTACCAACATGATATGAGCTCATGTGAAAGGAAGTAAGAATCAAGTTGCCTAAAATTTATCTATTGTATATTTCCTAACTAAAGACTTAGGAGGGTCATGTTTTCTCTTTACTAGTTATTAAAATAAATGATATAATCTCATGGCCAAGGCATACATGATTGAGGAGAGTGTCTTTAAAGTGTTATATAGTTACTCATTTCTTTGGTTGGGTAGTGAAATAAATTTTATTTAAAGAGAATTTATTCATGGTTTTATTTATTTTCATTCATGTCTCTCTAGTTATGAACATGATTCAATCTCATAACCAAGGAAGTAAGAATCAAGTGCCTTAAAAATACTTACATAATTATTTCTTGGGGGGAATTCCAAAATTAGAGTGAAAACATCATTTCGGTGTTATGTTTTCTCTTTGTTCACTCTCTATTTACCAAAATGATATGAGCTCATGACTATGTATATAAGAATAAAGTTCCTTACAGAGAGATTCAAGTCACAAAATGAATAAGAGACTATTTAAATACATTTAAAGTTGTGTTTTATCTTTATTCTATTTATAGTTACCAACATGATTAAATTTTTTTGGTGACTAGAGATAGAATAAGTAAAATATTAAGTTACACAACACCATGTAAGTGTTTTCTCTTTAGGGGGTAAATATAGCAATAATGTTTCTATGAAGTTATGTCATTTTGGCAATGGGTTATGGGTCCACTAATGGATGAGAAACTTTGTTCCTAAATATCCCTATGGTCAATTGAGTAACTAAAAGTTCATCAATATCTGTATACTATATATAATGTCTTCATTCCTTTCCCTAGTGATTGAGTTTCTAAATACCCTCAATATCTTGTGGCCTAGTGAATTGAGAAACTATAAGTTCCCCTCCCATTGCTTGAGTGTGTTTTTCAATACCCCTGATCTCCCTATGGTCCAATCAACTAAGTAATTAAAATTTCCTCTCTAGTTGGTCAAGTGTGTTTTTCAATACCTTATATCTCTCTCCCTTTGGTTAAGAAACTTGAGTTCATTTTCCCTTGTTCGAGTGGTTCTTTTCTCACCCTCAATTGAGTAGCTAATGCATCATCAATATCCATATGGTTAATGAATCATATTTTTTTCTCTCTCATCGATTGAGTGTGCTTTTCAATATCCTCAATATCCCTCTCCCTATGGTCGAGTGACTCAAGTTCCTCTCCCTTTGGTCAAGTAGTTCATTTCTCACCCTCAATAAAGAAACTAAAAGTTCCTTGATCTCCCTACTATAATATAGAGAGTGTCTTCATTCCTTTTCCTAGTGGTCGAGTCTCTAAATACCCTCAATTTATTATGGCCCAATCAATCAAGAAACTAATATTTTCTCTCCTATTGGTAAAGTGTGTTTTTAAATTCCATTAATCTCCATTAATTGAGTAACTAAATTTTCTCTCTTCTTGATCGAGTGTGTTTTTTGTTAGGATATTTAGACACTTATGAGTTAGTTAATATCTACTTGGTCTAATGTGTCGTTAGGTAAAAATGTGTTTCTTAGTGTGTTTATTTAGTATGCATTTGTAGTTAGGAAATCCGACGGTCACAATGTTCCCGACATAGAGTGCTCTGACAGTTCATATTTTCCTCGATCTTAACGACTACAATGATCTGTGGATTAACACTCGATTGGTCCATGATCTATATTTAAAGAGCATGTAGGGTAATTTTCCGATGATCGATGGTGAGAAACTCTCTTTTAAAATCTCTTTGTAATCTTTTTCTTTTTCATTAATCAACTGCCCCAAGTGGGCGCATTGGTTGGGTTTGTGGATGTTTCCCCATAGGGTTTTACCACGTCAAAACATCGGTGTGTTGATATTTGATCTGTTTGTGTGAGTGGTTACTAAATGTGTTCATCCTCTTTTGGAATACTTGTGTTTTCGAACATGGTATCAGAACCTGTTTGAAGACCCGCTCTTGTTGTAAATTGAGATCATGAAGATGAGTTTCCTCATCTCTGGTTCCTACCATTTCCATACATTTATGGTCCAAGAGGATTGTTCCATTCCATCTGGAGTGCTTGTTTCAGTGAGTAACATTTTTCGTTTTACTTGAAAAGGTTTCTGTTTTCCCAAGATACGACCATTTCAGTAAGATCCGAAGGTACAAAGCCTGAATATGCCCTTTTTAATTTTTTGCAGAGTATTATTTCTTTTTTATTTCGGTTTTATATTGTTTGTTTCCTAGTTGCTACTCTGGTAGTCTCAATCCCATCAAAAAATATCGTCTCGATTTGCATGCCTTCTGTTGGAAACACTTGTATTTTTCGAATACTCTAGTTATCAAGGTTGGATCCGTCTACTTTCTAAGTAATGAAATGATACACATAAGCCTAAAAAATTGGATTTCAGGACCTCGTAGATCTTACGGTTATACCTACCAAAGCCCCAGTATCCCAACGTGCGAAATGGTGAATAGTTGGTTTGGTATTAATCACCTTTTTATTTACCTCATGCTCTCACGTCGTGGGGGTCACACGTTGAATGTCCTTCGAACCTCCGACATGCGAATTTGCGAAGCTGTGTTAAGTCGATCTGGTAAATGACGGAGTGCCGACATTTTTAAGCCATGGTAATCTTTATCGCAATTCCACGACTCGACGATTTCTACCTCATAGAATGACACGTTTGTGGCTCTGATCCCTGAAGTCGTGATATTCATAAATTAATCATGGTTATTTAAAATCCTAAGCCAAATCATAGTTAATTTACAAAATTGCACTATCGTGATCTCGGGGTTCGTGGCTCGAAGACTAAGGGTAAAATCACTCGACGTTGTGAATGTCAAAAGGGGGATTAAGGACTAAACGCACTTAATCAAAAGGATAAACTAGATAAATTAACACTTTAAATAACCTCCAACCCGTACAAACCTACAGACTGAAAATTAAATGTTGTTGTGATCCTCTCGAGTCACAATTTTTCGAAAATTTATGGCATTTATTAGAATTTCAGTGAAATGATTGATAATAAGATCCCGCTTTATTTCTAAATATTTATATTAAATGTTTTAAATGAGCTGTCAGCAAAGACTCACACAGACTTAAGTGCTAAAAGCGTAGAGGTTTCCATAATTATCTTATGTTTGCTTTCTAATTTGCGCAGAGCCAGTTTTACCAAGATAACCCCCGTATGTGCTTTTATTCTTGTGACAGGGTTTCTAATTGCAGGGTTCCATGCCATGGCTCCGCGAAAAATGTCCAGGGCAGGTGTTGAGGGTCCAGGTCAAGGTTCATATATCATTTTTGACACCTCGCCTAGAATCATCAATACTATCAAAACGTGAACGTATGTCTCCAATATTCTACACTCCGAGCGGATAGATTGTTCAGACGATTCCAGTGATAATGAGAAAGACGACTTTTCCACCAAATACAAAATCGTTGCTCAGTCAGAAATGCACAAGATAGCAGCAAGGCCACGACTTTTTCCCTATTATGATATGATCAGGTGGGTGCTGGACCATGTGGATATCCCAACTAGAACGATATTCAACGAGCAGAAGGTGGCAATTGGGACATTCTGGCCAAAGCATTTACAGGCAATGTATAAATTGTCTCCCACACCAAACCTTACTCACAATGCTGAATTTCTAGAGGGTTTAAAAATGAAGGAATGCGAGTAGTTTGGGAAAAGCTTATCTGATTTAATCAAGGACTGGGTTTTGCACCCCGCGAAATTCAGGGTCGATACTCATGGAATTTATTCAATATTGTTGTTAGCGCCACAATTCATGTATATATCAATGATGGCCTGCAGACTGTATGGGAAGGAGGACACCAATCATTGTTTTCTCCCATGGGTACCACTTATTCATTCTGTAGCTGAGGGATTTTCTTTCGACTGGGCTAAATTGTTGTCAGACAGCCTAGCCAGTCGAATTGCAGAGTATTGAGCACAGAAGGCTAGCGGGAAAGCATCTTCATTTTTTATGTCTGCATACATCATGGGCGCTATTTGCTTCATGACACCTTTCCCATTAATGAAATGGAGTTGGACTCCAACTGATGCAGATCCTATTCATGTCTACCACTCGAAACTTTGGGAGGATAAATCCAAAGAGTTTGTATATGAGATTTTCAACTGGGTAATTGTTCCAATGCATGTCTCCATTTTTAGTCAACCGTCTTCCAAGATCTCATATAACATCATGGCCAACCTGAGCAGTGTGGAAGATTGGTATATAGAAGTAGAATTTTCATATATCAGGGTTTTTGGCACCTCTGTTCCCCCATATGCTCTGTCGTGATTCTTACCAAATAAGCTAGTATGTCGCAAGATCATCAGGCAGACTGTACTTGGGGGGATAAGAAAAGAGCTCAAAGGAGCATCGAAGAAGGTATGTCCACCATTTCCCATTCACATCGACACATATTCTTTATTAGATTTCAGCCTTGCCAGAGCAGAGGCCACGGCCCTAAAGGAAATGAAATTAGTAGATATTGAGTTTAAGAAACATGGCCCTAATAAGGTTGTGAGTAACCACATGGTGAGCTGTGGTATGAAAATATGCAAGCATGAAGACTCACCTCACGATGAAATCTTCCAAGGGGTGAGGTCTTACTCTGAAGTTTTAAGTCGGATTCAGGCTTTGCCACCCAGGGATATGGTTGATTTCTATAAATTTCAGGAGCACTGAAGAAGTTGCCTCCCTGAAGTTTTGCAGGGCAGAACCTCAAAACCTCCAGTTACACAACAAGCAGAAGGTGAAAGTTCAGTGGGTGTGAACCCTAGCAAGAAAGAGGCACAGGGTAAGACAGAGGAAATCGAGATATCGAATCAAGAAGAAGAGATCCCCAACCAAGAAGAAGGAAACCCAGAGATATTCACCAAGCCAATTGGCAGTCCCATCCAATCCATTACACCCTTACAATTCACAAAGGGAAACCTCGATACAGAAGTATTATTCAAAGAGGATCTAACATCTATCTCCGTGGAAGAACTGCCTCCTAGCGATTTATTTTTTAGCAAAAAGAGGAAGGTCATGGTAAAGTAGGAAACATATCAAAGAGCAGGCGTAGCAACTAAAATATACAAAATCTTAACAGATCAAGAAGCCTTGGAGGAGGAAGAGTTAACCGATGAGGTAGTAGGAACATTGGGGGCTTATGCGATGACCAACCAATATTCAGTTGGATCTTTGAAGGCACAGATGAAACAAAAGAACCTTTTGATCGACAAATTGGAAGCTCAGGTAGGAACGGTAGAGGCGAATGCTAGGGATGAGGTGAACAAAGGCATCGAGCAATCCAAAGCAACTGATCAAAAGGAAATCAAACAGCTCAAATCCAATCTTGAGCAGATGCGTCAGTTGGCACAAGTGTGCCAAACACAAGTAAATCATCAGGAGGAGAAAATAAGGCAGCTGCAATCTAAATTGATTTATGTTGAGAACCAGGTCATAGACATAACGACATTCCAATCCCAAGCTACAGAAATACGAAAGAAGGTAGAAACGGCTCAGTAGAATCTACTTGCTAAAGTAGAATACATCCATGACCACTTTCAAACAATAGATCAAGTGCTAAAGGACATCTCTTTGAGGGAAAGAGAAGCTGGGGTGGCTCGTGTTTCTTTCCAGGAGGTTGCTACAATGACAACAAAAGAAGAAGCGGTCATTAGTTCCAGGTTGTCCATTCCAGAGAAAACCAGAGGTAATATCATGTTGAAGACATGGGAGCATAATATATCCTAGAGAAGGAAAAGCGCTAAGGATACGAGAGATGCTTGTGAAGAGGTATTTGGCTTGATAAATAAAAATTTATTAGATCTCAATAAAGAGAGTAGTTCTGGAATGTTAGGAAAAATTGACATAGCCAAACATTTGTTGAATATCAGGGAAATTGTGGAAAGAGAGCAAGTCGAATTATCCCAGATAAGTCAGGTCGATATGGTCCAAGTGGATAAATGGCTGATAAAGCCAAACTTGCAATTATTGTCTATTATCACAGAGGACAGACAAGTAGGAAAGAGATTGCCACAATTGGAAAAAAATTGCTATACTTTTGAGGCTAACAACCAAATAGAACCTTCTAAGTTGATAGCCCAATTGATAGAAAGATGTGTCAATTGTATTGAGCAGGGGAAAAGGAAGAATTATGGGGGAAAATAATGATAGATGTTCATTCCATTCTATTTTTGGGGCTAGAGAAACAAAGAAAAGAGGGCGCCCTGCCGGTATGGTGGAAGACCAAGGACAAGGAAATGAAACGCTTCATTTTTTCACTTGTAACTGAAACTCTAGAATGATCGAAATTCGAAACATTTTAATTTGTGTATAAGTATAATCTCGAAAGAGAGAACAAGGGATTTTTTTTTCTTTTTGGCAATTGTAATAGATACATTTTTTCTCTTGCCAAAGTTAATAGAAAGCGATTCGGAGATTCCTGATTCCGTGAAGACTGAGTTGTGTGCTTTTCATTGTTATTTCATATCTAGTTTCATTTCTCATGTGTATCTTTGATGAATGCTTAGTTGCAACTTAGTACAATCTCTACTATGGTGATAAACTATTTCAGTCATCTAATCATTTACAGTTTTTCCTCTGTATCGGCTATCAACAGGTACAAGACCTATGGATTATTTAGATTTCTATATTTTATGCTTTGTCAAAGTTTTTCTTGTCTATTTTCTTTTTCTATTACAGGGTGAGATTCTTCCTTGATTGAAGCCTCACATTGTTGACAACTTAATGTTTTCCTTCGTTTTATGCATGACCTTTCAAAATTAACTCAGTTATGGGAAAAGGCCTTTGGATTTGTTTTACTATTGATTCAGATCCGAAAAATCCTTCTCATACGGTCTAAAATTGAAACAACATTCTAAAAAGAAGCATCAAACCTTTTAAAACTATGTTCCTCCATGACTTTGTTCATTGCCAGACAACCCAACATTGAACCTGGTCTCTTAGATCAAAATAGTATTGCTTTAAATGTTTTCGATACCATACTAAAAACTTCCACCACCTGGGTATAACTCAAGCATTCATGGGCAGCCATTGAATGGGATATAAGTATTCTGGAACAGTTGGAAGCTAGACATAGACAACTCAGAAATCAGCCTTAGCTTCTTTTCTTGAAAGTTGTTCTTTTCCTTTTATATCATTCACCTTCTTTTGGATGCCTAGACTCTATACTTTATAGCCTTAAGTACAGAATCTGGAACAACACCTACAATATGCATTAATGACTATACTCCTGCATCATTTTTCATGCCCGGTACAACTTGTCGTGTGCCCTGCCTCCCCCCGTGCACTGGCAAAATTCCATTTTTTAAATAAAAAATGCGGGTGGAGTTAGCAATGTGGTTATTTGGCCCATTGGTTGGCAGATGTGTATTAAGGCGATTTTTTGGGGAGGTCCCGGGGTTAAACCCGTGGACCTCCCATTTTAACACATTGTTTGTTATATATATGTTGATATAGTGTAAACTATGGGATTCCCTTGCTAACTCTAATGATGGTGATAGATATGGCGATATGTGGTTTCAACCAACCAGATATGGAGGGATAGATGTTTAATATGGCGGATTGGGGGTTTGTTCCAACCAACCCCGCCTTTTTTTTAATATTCGGTTGTTGGGCGTCCTTGTGCATTTTCCTGGTGCCAGGTGGCAACCCATGAATGGACCACGTGGAGGACATTCACTGGCCCACGTCACCTCCGTGCATAGTCATTGGCACATCACTTCTTCCTATTCAGCTTGCCATGTCACATGTCAGGTGGCTATATGGATGCCACGTGGTTGTACAGACTTCCATGTGGCACTTTTCCATTGGTCCACAGATTGTCCAAAAAAGGCAAAAAATGAGTGACACGTAGCAGCCTTCGGTGTTGCCACGTCATCATGATGGCATCATGCTAACATCATCATGACATATGTCTCCCTCTACATGTGCCACATACCATGTACATACGTTGATTCCATCCATACAGATGTTGATGTCAGTAGTACGAGTGATGACTCATTCTTGTTGACTGGGCTAGCTTCACCAAAACTTTGACCATGAATATCTTTTGATCCATAACTCTATTTGACAACTTGTTTATGCCATTGGAAATCTTGTGACACACTCTTTGCGATGATGCCAATTTCACTGAGTTTTGAGGACTTTGATTTTTTTTCTCTTTCTCTGTCTACTGAGGTCATTATGAGCTTCTTGAGGTGCTTATGCAAATTCTGAGTTATCCTTATACTTCTCTAGATCTGTCTTGGATCAGATATTTTTCTTACTAGCACCAACTACTTCCAATGGAAATCCCATATGGAGGATTTATTAAGAAGTAAAGGCTTGTATCAGATTACCTTGGGAAAGGAAAAAGAACCCATTGATGTTGATAAGAAAGTCAAATGGAATAATAGGAGTGACGAAGCACGTGGACTGATCGGAATGTCCATATCTCTTGATTTAAGGTTCCACCTTAAAGAAATTGATGACCCCGATGAGGCTTGGGAAAAGCTTGAATTTGTTTTTGGTAAACACAATATTATTCAAGCACATCAATAAGTAAATAAAATATTGACTTTAAGTCCAAATGATTTTTCTTTCATTGAAGACTATCTATCTAAGTTTAAAACACTCAGAATTTTATGCGAAGAATGTCAAATAAAGTTGGAGGAAGAGTGTTGCATCTTTAGTATTCTTTCTAAGCTAGGTAGTGTGTATTATGTGTTTGTATCTACCTTTTATGCCATGAGAGAGGCTGTAGGGAAATCTTATCAATAACCCATTCTTGAGTCCTTTTGTGATGCTTTGATTAGAGAGCAAGATAAGCTTGTACAACTTGGAGTGATCAACACTGTAGGACCTCCAAAAAATCCTTAGTCACCCAGTAGAAGGATAAACCCAAGAATCCCAAGAAGCAACATCCTTGCCAAAACAACAAGAAAAACAAGGGTCCCAAACCCACTTAAACAACTTCAGCTCCTAATGGTGACAAAGGAGAAAAATCCAAAAATAAGAAGACTGACATAAATTGCAAATTTTGTGATAAAGATGCTCATGATGAGTCCAAATGTTTCAAGAAGATGGTATCTTTAGAAGCAACGATGAAGAAGCACAACATCAATATTGATTCTACTTCTTCTTCTTCTTCTCATGGACATGCACTTTCTTCTTCTGGTTTCTCCTTCAATGAAACTTCTACTTCTTCTTCTAATGAGTGGCTTATTGATTCTAGAGCATCTTATCATATGGATAAGGATAAAGACATATTTTCTACTCCAAATGAATGTAACACGAAGAAAATATTTGTTGGTGATGATAGATCTCTTAGTATTGTAGGATCTAGAATAGTTCAAGTAGATAATGGTCATTTCAATGATGTATTATGTGTTCCAAGTCTTTCTTGTAACCTTCTATCACTATATCAAATCACGCATTCAGTTGAAGGTAAAACCGTAGAGTTTTCACCTCACCAACTTGTAATCAAGGATCTAAAAGATCCTAAGCATGTTCTTGCAACTGGAATTGCTGATGATATTACCAGGTTGTACAAGTTTGACAACTTTGGGTCATCATCTTTTCCATTATTTTTTGTTGCTCATAGCGATGACTTGAACAAAATTTGGCATGAGAGGTTTAGTCATGTAAACTATCGCTCATTGCAGTGACTATGTAATCAACACATGGTGGTTGGTATTCCTCTTGTTTCATGTAGAGATGGCGTTTGTGTCGATTATGTTCTCGGTAAACATCATCGGGACAGTTTTGACAAACATGCCTCTTGGCATGCCTCGTACCCTTTGCAGCTTGTTCACAGTGACTTGTGTGGTCCAATTTATTCTCCTTCTTTTTTTGGGTGCAAGTATTTATTAACTCTCATTGATGACTTTTCCAAACGTACTTGGGTTTACTTCTTAAAACTTAAGAGCGAAGTTTTTGACAAGCTTTTGGCCTACAAGGCCCTTATAGAAAAACAATCTTGACATCAAATTCAAAGGTTAAGAACGGATAATGGAGGCGAATATGTGAACAATAATTTTACAAGTTACTGCACTACACAGGGCATCCAAATGCAACACATTGTTCCATATACACCACAACAAAATGGTGTTGTTGAGAGAAACAACCACACATTAAAATAAATGACTAATTCTATGATCCAATCTAATGGATTAAGTCTAAAGTATTGGGCATAAGCCATCAATTGTGAAAATTACATAGTAAATCACACTCCCATAAAGGATCTTAAAAATATGACACCAAAAGAAGCATGGACTAAAATTAAACCAGATGTAAGTCACTTCCATGTATTTGGCAGTATAGCATGGGCTCACATTGGTGATGAGAAAAGGAAAGCATTACAACCTAAAAGTGAGAAGTATATATTTGTTGGTTATTTTGAAGATGTGAAAGGTTACATACTTCTTCAACCACATTGTAATGAAATTATTATTAGAAGAGATGCTATATTTGATGAAAATACCTTGGCCTGTGAGCCTAATTCAATGATTGTGCCTTCTTCGGCCTGTGAGCCATCTTTGACGTTTGTGGATTCTTTTGTTCCTATTATGGTTTCTTCTTCAGATGATGACAGTGAGGATGGAAATCAACCTCCACCTACTCACCTTCCTTCAGATGAGTCCATTGACCTGAACCAACACCAACATCGTCGCTTGCTAGATGGGTTCATTCAACATGAGATGTAGTTGGTGATCTTATTGGTGATCCTTCAGATCAACATCAGAAACGTTCTTAGTTCCAACGAGCCTCTTCTCTTTTGGTTCAATTTTCAGAGACTCGTGATCTAGATACATTTGCAGAAGCTTCAGATCATCCAGATTGGGATACAACAATGAATGAAGAGTATTGTTCTTTAATGGAAAACGATACTTGGGATCTTGTACCTCTTCCAAAAGAAAGAGAACTTGCCAGATGTAAATGGGTATACTAAACCAAGTATGAATTAGATGGAAGCATTGAAAGACACAAGGCTCAGTTAGTTTCCAAAGGATTTTCCCAAGTTGAAGGAATTGACTATAATGAAACCTTTACCCCTGTAGCCAAAATGAATTCCATCCGCTTTAGTCTTACCCTTGTTGCCTCACATAAATGGGAGGTCCATCAGATGGATTTTAAATCCACCTTCTTGCATGGATATTTGCAAGAATAAATCTACATGAAACAACCTCATGGATATGTCTAGAATGAATCTATCTTTGTTCGTCACCTTAAGAAATCTCTTTATGGTCTTAAGAAAGCTCCTCGAGCTTGGTATGCAAAAATAGACAACTTTCTTGTTGACACCGGATTTTCTAGATGTCATTATGATCCTAATGTTTATACCAAGAAAGTAGGAATCCATCTCATAATACTTTTCCTCTATGTTGATGACCTTATCCTTACTGATAGTGACTCAAAAATTTTAAACCATGTGAAAACCAACCTTAAGAATAAATTTGAAATGACAAACTTAGGATTTTTGCACTATTTCCTTGGCCTCCAAGTTTTGTAAACCAATGAAGGAATTCTTCTTTCCCAGTCTAAGTATGTTTGTGACCTTCTTCATCGCTTTCACATAGAATATTGTAAGAAAACCCCTTCTCCCTTCCAGTCTAGAGTCAAGCTTGTTTCCACCTTGTACTGCTAGTTAGTTGGTAGCCTCTTATACTTGACTCATACATGTCTCGATCTTTCCTTTTCTATTGGTCTTATTTCCCAGTATATGCAAACACCCCATTAAATCCATTGGAAAGTAGCTAAAATGATACTTCAGTATGTCTGGGGTATAGTTTAGTTCGGGATACATTATAGTTCATGGGGGACTCCTTTATTGGTTGGTTTCATTGATTTAGATTGGACGATTGACCCTGATGATCAGAAGTCTACTGCAGGTTATGTTTTCAGCCTTGGTTCATGACCTATCACTTGGGCCTGTAAGAAACAACAGGATATTTCACTTTCTTCAGCACAAGCAGAGTGTCGAGCAGTGGTAAATGCAAGTCAGGAAGCCTTGTGGATTTGACAGATGCTTTCATAGTTTGGATTCCAATAGCAACATCCGAACAACCTTTGGTGTGATAATCAGAGTGCCATCAAGCTATCTAAAGGACCATTTCAACATCAGCAGAACAAACACATCGATATACACATGCACTTCATCAAAAATCTCATTCATGATCAAGTTATTGAAGTGCTCTTTTTCCCTACAGAAGATCAAGTTGTAGACATTTTCACAAAGTCTCTTACAGAAGAGGAGTTTTCCAAACTTCGATCTATGTTAGAAGTTCAGGAATTTTTTATTAAGGTGGGATAGGCTCTAATGCCTCCTTCCTTCTCCTATTATGTCACTATTGTAAATCCTTCAATCCTATCCCAAGTTGTTCTTAAGGGGGGATGTTAGGATATTTAGACACTTAGGAGTTAGTTAAGATATACTTGGTCTAATGCGTCGTTAGGTAAACATGTGTTTCTTAGTGTGTTTCTTTAGTATGAATTAGTATGCATTTGTAGTTAGGAAATTCAACATTAATGATATGTTCCCGACATAGAGAGATCTGACTATTCATATTCTCCTTGATTTAATGGTTACATTGATCCATGGATTAACACCAGATTGGTCCACGGTCTCTATTTAAAGAGAATGGAGGGTCATTTTTCGATGATCGATTATAAGAAACTCTCTTCTAAAATCTCTCTGTAATCTTTTTCTTTTTCATTAATAAATTTCTCTAAGTGGCCATGTTGGCTAGGGCCATGGATGTTTCCCTATAGGGGTTTTACCACATCAAAACATCAGTGTGTTGATATTTGATCTAGTTGTGTGAGTAGTTACTGAAGGTTTTTTTCCTCTGTTGGAATGTCTGTGTTGTCGAACATTTTTCAATACCATAACACACACTTTATTATAAAATTTGTAAGGCCCTACCACCCATTTGGGATAGGCTAATCTATTTGATATATTGAAATTACTTTTTAAAGTCAAAGGCCCATTTAATGTACCCCAAAAGTATTTACTAGAGCCATTAAAAGACCGCTTATTTCACTATATTTGCTCAGTTAAGGTCCTGAAAGGTACAACAATATGAAAATGATATGGTTATCCCTTACCTTATAAAAAAGGTAAGTACATAACCTACACAAGTTTTGACAAGAGGGGGAGTCCATAGACAATAATGACTCTTTTTTCTTCACTATTCAAATATATATGCTTCAATTATTAATGCATCACTTCCTTTGGGTGGGAGGCAAGCAAATAACAAGACACACTCCATTCAAAATAAAGTATGCATCATTGGTTGTAAAATGAGAAATAATGTGACATGTGTATTCAATCCATCATCATACTTCATAAATTAGAACATGAATAACTAAAAAATCCTTAGTGCTAAGGTGCCATCGAACAAGTGTTTAATCCAGTAGGTAGGGAAATATTAGGTGAATTAATGAAATGGGATACTTCGATATAATTGAAAGAGTGGGGAGAAAAAAAAGGGAAATGGCTTATTATTTTAAAGTATTGTTTTTTCATGCCAAAAGTCATGGGTTTGTTGGCGGGTGTTTATGACACACCGTCAACTAGAAAGGAATAGTCCGGTCTGAGATTGTCTAAATAACCCAAGCCATTTGGAATAACTACCCCTGATGGGTTTAACGACTCCGTTAGCCGATAAAAGGATATAATATAAACTACGAAAATAAAATAACTAACTATGCATTAATGAATAACTATTATATGCATTCACTATTCTCACTTTTATATAAAACATATACAAATAAATAGGTGCAAGATTTATGAGAAACCCTGTAAACTAAGGTTGTACAAGAGAACCAAATCTTAGGAAAAATTAAATAGATCTAGAACATACTACTAATCTAATTTTAACCTTGAAATTAAAAAAGGAAAATAAATGAATTTAAATAATAATGGTTTAACTTAAATAAACAAAGTATTTAAGCTTAAATGTTAATTTACATTCACAACATATAAATCAAAACAAAAAGAAAATCATTAATCTATAACTGACCAATATTTAAAGAGAACTTTTGGTTGTGTCTTCCTGTATAACATTGCTCCAACAACCTGTGTGTTAAGAGAAATCTATAGCAGAAGGTTATATAATTCTAAGATTGTGACAATGTCACGATAAAAATCACTTTGACTGATAATTTAAATATTATTTAAAATGTAGAAAGAACAACTTTCAAATCATGATCCTTAGTGAATATATAATAGATTAATCGACAATAAGAAGAAATTGAATTGGACAATTATATCTTTACAAATCTGAATTACATGAATAAACTCAATATAATACAATATTTTTATCAAAAATAATGCAATCATCAAGATCAAAATAATTGGGATAATAGACTATTAAAGATTGACAAAATTAATATATAAATGGTAGCAATTAATCATGTATTGATAAAAAAGACTAAATCTAATTTAAATCAATGCATAATCAATTACTCAAAGAATATGGAGATATTATAATGAAAACAAAAACCCTTTTACTCACAGGACAAAAGCCATTAAGAAATCTGAAATTTCATATTCTTCTTCGAAAATACTCGTCCATTCTCCCAAAATTCCAACCATTCGTTACTCCTTTTGAAAAGAAAAAGATTACAAAATAAATAACATACAAAAAATAAATGATAAAAATTCTCCTTTGAATTTCTTGGATCTCTCTGGCTCTGAACTTTCTCATATATTTATGCAATGAATGAACAGTCTGGGCGTCACTAATAATTTTCACCACTTGAAATTTTCCTCGTAAAGAAACAAAAATATCTCTCAAATCATGCTTTTTTTTGGGAAAAATCTTCAGTAAGATAAATGGGTCCATTTTGCAGATGGGTTTTCAACCATTTCTTTGGATTCCTTACGGTTTGGTTGCAATCAATCCCGCAAAATTGTTTGTTTGTTCTTCAACACATTTCCAAATCTTATCTATTGTTGCTCATAAATTATTTGCAATAATCCAATGTTATTTTTGGATCAATTATCTTGAACGTATTTAGATAAGAAAATCAAGCCATGATCAGATCTATACCAAATAACTAATAATAGAAACTTGTGAAACAAAAATAAACCAAATTAATAACCTAAAAATTGTGAATAAAACAAAATCAAGAACAATAAAATTAAAATGAATTTAAACTAACTATAAGTTGTAAACAATTATTGTTTATATTTTCCTTTCAAATATGATCTTAAAATTCTAGAAGCTTCAAGTTGATGGAGAGGAGAAAAATATTAATTTTGGGTTTCCACAAAATCAAACAAATGATAGATAATTATTTTCTTATTTTTATTTTATTTTGAAATGAGATGCAAAATGACAAAATAATTTAATTAATTAAACCCACCAAATGATTTTGTGAAAATGAGAAACTAACCAATATATTATTTGATGACATATTGAACCCATTATTCATAATAATCAAACTTGTTAATGAGCAAAAGACGAAAACATAATCATAATTTAAACGAAAGTAAGCAACTGATAAAAAATTATGTTTTTGTTTAAATAATTAAGATTTCTATGCTCATCTCTCCTTCATTCAAATTTGATTAAATGTGAAAAAATGTCATAGAAAAGATGTGTCACAATAAGCTTTCTTCCTGTAAAATCATTGTTATTAATCCATGTCTTCAACCAAGCCATTATCATAGAAGATAAATTCAATAAGGAAGAGGTAATAATAAACTCCCAAATCATGAAGCTCGTCCATCAACATCAAAACTCTGTAGAAAAGAAAACGAAATGGCATTTGAATTTCATGAAATTCAAACCAAAGAAAAGAAAAGAATATAAACTCAAAACAACCTGGAAACAAAGCAAACCAATACCAATCCAATCAAGTCAAAGGTAAAAAAAACAAAGAATCTAAGTAAAATTTTGAGGGACCCTAGATTTTGATAAAAAAAAGAAAGGGGTTGTTGGGGCCCAACAAATGGAGACTCATTGGGCGAAGCAATTATCTCTGACCTATTAAACTTTCATCGAAGGGAAGAAGAATAAGACTTGGAAATAATTTTAAGCTTCTTTGAAACAAATCCACTTAAGATTAGACAATATTAAGATTAGCTCAGATTTATAGAAAAATACCACGATTATAATCAGAAAAAAAGAAAATAATGATTTTATAGAGGATTATAACCTGAATTTGTATTTTTATAAAAGGGTAACAATGTTTATAAAAATGACTTTAATACCGTTGACAAAGCCACTGCTTCCAGCATGCGTTTATAGCCTCAACATGGATGCCATTTAACCCACTCAAGTACTTTAATCCCATCCAATAATTGTTTATCCACATGATGTATACTTCCATAAAAGTTAAATTAAAAGCATATAACTTCTACCTCTTGACCTGACATTGCTTCATTTCCAGCAGGCTTGTTCAATACCCCGACGAAGTTGTCTTGGTATCATGTGTGCATTTATCCGCTACCAGCGAGCCTGTTCAGTACCTCGATGGGTTTACACACACTTCCCACACTTAAGTTCTTCCAACCCTCTTATGTCACTTTTAAATAATAATACAATTAGAGATTAATTGATGACAAAGAGAGTGGGGTGATACTGGAGGTTAATTGCGATACAAGTGAATAGTTGATCATGTTTTTTTATTTTCTTTCAAAACTGGAAGTTTTATCATGGTTTAGAGATTTTAGATTTCGGTTAAGAAATCAACTAGAGAATGGGGAAGCACTTAAAAGTGATCTTTTAATAACATGGACTATGTAAAAAGTATAAGGATAATCATAATTCCCAAAGATATCGACACATTTCAGGGGTAATACTCTGTTTAGGATTTCATAGTACTCAATTGACTTATAAATCAATTATTTGCGCTGAACCTTAACACCAGAAACTGTTTGAATTGTTTCAAATTTATTTTAAAAACATAAGTCTTCAAATGAATGCTTCCTTCAACAATCGCTCTTTGATCAGAAATATATTGATTCAAAAAGACAAACAAGAATAAAATTCAATCAAAGCAATCAAATAAAACAAAAAACACACAACAAATCCAATTAGATTTTATTAATGGGATTCAAAATCAGAAGTACATCAAAACAAACAAAAACGAAATAGAAAAAGAACACTTTTCAGGAAACGATTTTGGCCAAAGATAAACACGAGCTTTTGGATCCACTAACATCTCACTGTAAAATAAAGGAAGAAATAAATCATATAAAATATCATGTGCGAGCAAGTTCTTTTCTTAAGATAGTGATGCATGAAATGTTACTTTGACTAAGCAATATTATTACAAATAAAAGAGACTAAAAGAAAATAGAAAAATCCTTATTAAGATGAGTGCAGTCCTACTCATGGCACCTTGGGTCAAGGTTGAATTGACAGTTCAAATTTACTTATCTCTTTACTTTTCATTTTAAAATTTCCATGATGATACTGCATTTTTGAAAAGTAATATTCAACGAAAAGCATAGAGAAAAGGATTAAAGTGGACTTCCCTGACAACATTCATATTATGGTTTTGTTGGTGTACCCACTTGTGTTCATAACTACATTATTACAAAAAGAAACAGTGAGAAGGAAAAATAAAGGAAACCTACTCCTAAACCTACTCTAACTACTAAACAAATAAAAATACTAAGTGAAGTCATACTTCCAATGTAACCATCAGAGTAACTCCAATCTTGCAATGAAAACAAAATCGAATATTAGTAACAAGAATGGAAGTGCATCAAAGTAAAACACAAATACATCATACTTACCTTTATAATAATCATTTAGAAACAAAACTAGAATGACCTTACCTTTCCCTTGAATACTTTTGATGTATGAATTCTCTAGACAATCCACAATTATGTCATGATATGGATCACTAAAGCATGGAAGAATACAACTGAGTTCAGAAAACTTGCCAAAATTATGAGGAACTTACATAACCATCGGCCAAGACCGAAGTTCCCCATCATCCTGACATTTTTTTGTTTGCCTATGAATTTCTTCGAGTGGAGGACACAAAAAGAATGTTTTAAGTTTACTTCCTTGATCTTTATTCACAAATAAGGTGACAACAACCTTACCATTCTCTGGAAACTTTTCAAAATATGAACATTCCAGCCAGTCTACAATCCTATCATAATACGTGCAATTACCAACATAGGATCGTTCGAAAGTATTCATAGATGAAAAAGGTTTCTGATGAAAATAAGGTACTGGATTAGCACGGAAAGAATCTTGTAAAAGGATCTTGATGTTATTGGTAGGATCAAGATAATAAGAACTTATCGTGATTTTTGATCGAAAAAGAAGTGTCCCATTCTCTTGAAACTTTTCATTGAGCTCGAATACTTCAAGATTAACTATTTGAGGTGAACTAAATGGAACAACCAACATTTTTGAATAATCATCACTGGTAATAATATTTAGTTGATTATACTTTTCAACCTCAAAAAATTGATCATGGAAAAATTCAAATCCTTCTTTAAACACAAATTGAGATGAATCAATGGAAAGCGCAATTTGGGACTCTTTCAAATCATTTCTTGATTTACCCACAGATAATCGATGAGAATAAGAATTAATATGTTCATGGGAAGAATTATTCTCCTCTTTATCTTCTATTCGGTAATATCTATTAATGTGTACCTGATTATATAATGTTGAATTCTCTCCAAGGTAATCTGGAACACACAATTGCACAACATTGTGACAATGCCAGGATAAAAATCACTTTGACTGACAATTTAAATCTTATTTAAAATGCAGAAAGAACAACTTTCAAATCATGATCCTTAGTGAAGATATAATAGATTAATCGACAATAAGAAAAAATTGATTTGGACAATTATATCTTTACAAATCTGAATTACATGAATAAACTCAATATAATACAATAAAAAATAATGCAATCACCAAGATCAAGATAATTGAGATAATAGACTATTAAAGATTGACAAAATTAATATATAAATGATAGCAATTAATCATGTATTGATAAAACATACTAAAACTAATTTAAATCAATGGATAATCAATTACTCAAAGAATATGAAGATATTATAATGAAAATAAAAACCCTTTAAGCCATTAAGCAATTTGAAATTTCATATTCTTCTTTGAAAATACTCATCCATTCTCCCAAAATTCCAACCATCTGTTACTCCTTTTAAAAAGAAAAAGTTTACAAAATAAATAATATACAAAAAATAAAGGATAAAATCCTCCTATGAATTTCTTAGATCTCTCTGGCTCTGAACTTTCTCATATATTTATGCAATGAATGAACAGTCTGGGCGTCACTAATAATTTCTGCCACCTTAAATTTCCCTCATAAAGAAACAAAAATATCTCTCAAATCGCACATTTGTTTGGGAAAAATCTTGCGAGTAAGCTAAATGGGACCATTATGCAGATGGGTTTTCAACTATTTCTTCGGATTCCTTATGGTTTGGCTGCAATCAGTCCCTCAAAATTGTGTGTCTGTTCTTCAACGCATTTCCAAATCCTATCTATTGTTGCTCATAAATTATTTACAACAATCCAATGTTATTTTTGGATCAGTTATCTTGAACGCATTTAGATAAGCTTATCAAGCCATGATCAAATCCGCACCAAATAATTGATAATAGAAACTTGTGAAACAAAAAGAAACCAAATTAATAACCTAAAAATTCTGAATAAAACAAAATCAAGAATAATAAAATTAAAATGAATTTAAACTAAATATAAGTTATAAACAAATATTGTTTATATTTTCCTTTCAAATATGATCTTAAAATTCTAGAAGCTTCAAGTTGATGGAGAGGAGAAAAATATTAATTCTGGGTTTCCACAAAATCAAACAAATGATAGATAGTTTTTATTTATTTATTTTTATTTTTTGAAATGAGATGCAAAATGACAAAATAATTTAATTAATTAAACCCACCAAATCATTTTGTGAAAATGAGAAACCAACCAAGATATTATTTGATGACGTATTGAACCCATTATTCAGAATAATCAAACTTGTTCATGAGAAAAAGACGAAAACATAATCATAATTTAAACGAATGTAAGTAGTTGATAAAAAATGATGTTTTTCTTTAAATAATTAAGATTTCTATGCTCATCTCTCCTTCATTCAAATTTGATCAAATGTGAAAAAATGTCATAGAAAAGATGTGTTGCAATAAGATGTCTTCCTCTAAAATCATTGTTATTAATCCATGTCTTCAACCAAGCCATTCTCATAGAAGATAAATTCAATAACGAAGAGATAATAACAAACTCCCAAATCATGAAGTTCGTGCATCAACATCAAAACTTTGTAGAAAACAAAACGAAATGGAATTTTAATTTCATGAAATTCAAACCAAACAAAATAAAAGAGTATAAACTCAAAACAACCCCGAAAAAAAGAAAACCAATACCAATCCAATCAAGTCAAAGGGAAAAAAATGAAGAATCCAAGTAAAATTTCGAGGGACCCTAGATTTTGATATAAAAAAAGAAGGGGGTTGTTGGGGCCCAACCGGGTTCAAACCCCATTTTCCTTGATCATCTCAAATTTAACATGAATAATGTTGTGAGCCTCTCCCTTCCCTTTGATCTACATACCTATAGGATGGTATCCTCAATATCTACCTAAAGGAAGGTCAAATAATAACCCAATTATTCATAATTTATTATATAATGCATGCCTTTACTTTGGATTTATTTCCCTTAAATATTGAGCCCTTATATATAACCTAGGCCAGAGTAGGTCTACTAACCAATCTAATTGTTTGGGGGATGAAATAAAGGGCCTTCAAGACCTTCTCAATTAAGGGATAACCTTATCCATATGATTCTTCAAAATTGATGGCACTAATTGATAATATATAGTGATATGATGAATGCTTTAACATAGAAATTTTAGCCCCTGCCCCCTTTACTATTAGGTAGGGTATATATCAATTGTATTTGACTACACACACCAATTTATTTCCTCCACCAATCCTCTAGCTTCTAATTAAGGGGGGAAATGGTTTCCTAATAGGTAGCAATTAGAATACATTAAGTAGGTATTGATTGGGGGTTAATGAGAGGAGAAGCATAAATTGAGATCAAGATCAAAGCTGGGCTAGGTTTCTTGCAAGGGGCTATGACTAGGAGGAAGCTTAATGCTAGAGAGAGGATGAGGGGGACTGGACAATAATAATATCTGATCTTTGTTCTATGAGGTTTAAATCAAAATGTAAGGCATAATGTATTGAAATATAGACATAACATAGGTATATTAAAATCTAAGCATAACTAATGTATGTGTATTGAAATAAAGGCATAACAAATATATAATGAAATCTAGGAGTAACTAGCATATTAGATAATGTAGGTGTAACATATTTATATAGCTTAAGCAAGATAGTAAGGTCCCATCCCAACTATATTGAAAGATAAAGGTTCATTTAGGTAGAAATGGGTATGATGACTTACCTATTCATTCATGCACATGATGGGCATTTGAAGCATCCCCCCTCAAGTAGTAGTGATCACGAAGAGTTCAAATAGAGAAAAAAATCACCACCTTGCTTATGCACATTATTGTCACTTTGTTGAGATCTCAACAACTTCCCCAAGGTGACAAAAATTATGGACCCCTAATTTATCCATTACCTTGTGGTTTTGGTATGTCTTTTGGTTTTCGTGGAAAATTTCATTCAAAATCAATCCTTATCTTTGAAGTTTTCAATACTTTGAGGTTTCATACTTAGCCAATTTCTCTATATGTTTGAGCCTTTGTAAATGTTTGGAATCTCAAAGAGTTCTTCCAGATTGTCCATAGTTTGTGTTGGAGAATAACCCTAACTTACATTAGTTTATACCTAGCTTAGACTCCTAGATCTTGGTTAATACATTCATTTACACTTTATTTCACCTAATTTGGCCACATAGAGAAGAAGGGCGCCTCATCCCTAGATTTTAGGGAAAACTGTTAATTTTAGATCAAGACTCAACTCTCGGTTCTGGATTTTCTCGATTTATTCTTGATTTTCTTGATTTATTCATGATTTATTCCAACTCCCCCATGCAAAAAATCATCTATTATTGGGGAATGTGCACCTCCTCTTTGAGTGAGATATTTATTCCTTAATTAATGATTTTTGTCGTTACTATTATTAGTAACTACTATTTTGGGTCAATTAAGTGAGTTGGAACTGCTTCTCTTGTCAGTTAAGTGAGATTAAGTGAGATAATGCGCATCACTTGACTCTTGTGGACATTAATGAGTGTGTGACATGTATCTTTAGTGGTATAGGTCGAACTATGTGGTCTCCCTTAGCTTATGATACCTATTTTAGCTATTTCTAGCTTTTTTTGACTAGAATTTCTATGTTGGAAATTCTATATATTCACCTCCTCTCTTCTTTTTTAGGATAGTTTCTCATGTATATTCATTTTTTATTAATATAATTCTCCGATTTATGGAGAAAAAACTTTCTCTCATCTCTTGAAAATCAGAAAATTGCATGTGTTCAATTTAACTAGAATTCTAGATCTATCGGGGTTTCTGCAGGAATTCTACATGGTATTGGAGCTAGATTAAATCTAGTGGATTGTACACAGTTTTATTTGCAGGTATAGATCATCAGGAGGTGCAGAAAGAAGAAATGTATCATCTCTCTCAGCCCACAAAACTCATTCTAAATCCTTTCAATTACTTCGAATGGAAGACAAAGATCTCTCTGCTCCTCCAAAGCAAAGGGCTTTACCGGGTAACAATGGGAACGGAGAAAGAACCGACTGTTGTAGAGGATAAGATAAAGTATTTCAATAAATTAGATGAAGAAATTGGTCTGATATGCCTATCAATTTCCAGAGATCTCTTCTTTCATGTCAGTAAAGCCACTACTCCCGATGTGGTCTGGACCACATTGGAAGGACTATTCAGCAAGTAGGATGCAATGAGAGTGCATCAACTGGAGAATGAACTCATATCCCTAAGTCCAATTTATTTCATAAACCTACAATAATTCTTCACCAAGTTCAAATCCCTCTTCGTTGAAATTAATGCATGTGGAGTCACGAAAGAGGAAGAACAACTCATCCTTTCAATTATCTCGAAATTAGGCCCTGAATATTCCGTATTTGTGTTGTCTTTTCAAGCATCTAAATTGACTCAGGAAAAATGGAAAATGCCTCCATTGAATGATTCAATTGTAGAATTGACTCAAGAGAAATCTAATTTATTCCAAATGGGTTCCATCAAGTGTTCCATGAACCAAGCACTTGCAACTACTAATGCTCCAAAGAGCAGTGGAAAAGAAAAGAAAAAAGGAACGGGTAAATTTTCTGAATCGAAGAAGGGGAGATCCGCAAAATCTTCATATAACTCTTATGAGCCTAAGGGTAAGAAGAAGAAGGAAAGAAAACTTTTAAGCTATTGTTCCAAAGGTTTTCATCCCAAATAAAATTGCATGAGGAAGACAATCGACGAGATGGCTAAGCAATTGCAACAACACAATCTCACGGTGCCCAAAAATGCAAAGAAGAAAGATGATAACAGAACGGGAGGGAGAGCACGAGATGGTCATGATTTAATGGATGTCACATCCACTCCATCATCTTGGATCCTTGATTCAGGTGCATTGAACCATATGGATGCATCAAAATATGAATTTTCCTCCATTGAAGAAAGCACCAGATCCCCAGTTTACTTGGGAGATGCCACACCCGCAAAGGTGTGCGGAGAAGGAATTGTTGATCTTGAAGGGGGTTGCTTCACAAATGTGCTTCATGTTCCCTCACTATCTGAAAATATTCTCTTGATATATCAGATCACTCATTCCAGATCTAGAAGGAAGGTGGAGTTCACTCCCGACTCCGCAGTGATTACCGACATTTCCACAGGCTCACAGCTTGCACATGGAATTGCAGATCACGATTCTCGTTTGTATTTCTTCTCCCACTTTGTTCCTAAATCTATTAGCACTGTATTTCTGTCACAATCTAACGATATCATCAGGTTATGGAATTAAATATTTGTCCATATAAACTATAAGTACTTGCATCAACTCAGCAAGGAAAACATGGTAGAAGGATTGCCAACTATTAAATTCACAAGCAGTGTATGTCAAGGATGCATTCTTGACAAGCATCCAGAGAAAAAGTTTGACAAAGGGAAGGCACAGAGATCTTATTCACCTCTTGGGCTGATTCACAGTGACATCATGGGCCCATTCCTGCAGCCTTCATCAGTAAGGCTCGATATGTACTCACCTTCATAGATGATTTCTCTCGCTTTACTTGGGTTTTTTTTTTGAAATTAAAATCGGAAGTATTTGAATGCCTTATAGAATTTAAAGCAC
>JZKD02S0329404.1:335340-350570 GCA_000966675.3 Picea glauca | reverse complement strand
ATCAAGTCTTCAAAAACCTATGCTCTGATACCAACTTGATCTAAAAATGAAGAAGACTTGTATTCTTGAATATATTTGCAAGTAAAATTTATGTGTTAAAATGAAAATGGATCAAATTTGCAACACAAATTTGATAGGATTTACTCATTCAAGATGCATATAAACAACATCATAATCAATGATCAGAAAACACATAGCACAAAAAATGATAAAGGAGTTCACCCCTCTCTTGGGCTACATCTCCTGGTCCAGCTTCTAATGGATCATTTGTATTATTTTCTCAAAGTGCTCAAAAATGTGCTTTACAATGCTCAAAATGGCAAATAGACCACTCCAATGGCTTCATAACATCAAAAAACCCCTAGCTGGGATTTTTCGGCACCTCATTTGGCCAAAAATTGAAGTAGATAGGCTTCCTGGAAGTCCCCCCTTCAAGCTTGTTGTCTCTGCATCTACAAAACGCACCTCTCTTGGCTCAACCTAGCCCACACGCATTTTAAAGCGTAAAAAATTGGCATCGAGTGCAACCACACAATCGATCCAAACTGTCGAATGGTTACGCGTCGACCTCAACTACCAAGGCCCGTGGGCACATGGTCACCACATGACCGCGCGCTATTACACAACAGGGCTTAAGTTTAAAACCGTTGACATAACCGTAAGGTTTAAACCCGCGCGCATACATGTTGGTCACATGTCATATCAAACCGCGCACATTCAAATGGTTATAACATATGTTACGGTGGTTCTAACCATCATAGCACCGGTTGTATGCAATACAATATATAACCACGGGTCGGGGCTTAGCCCCGGCCCGATTCACGCCCCAACACACATTTATAAAATTTTAAATATATTACAACACATTTATATATTAAGTAACATGTGCAGGTGCGCTAGTTGGGCAGCCTTTCCCAAAGCTTTACCCTGCCCCAGAGGTCACGGGGTCGACTCCTGCCAAGTGCAAAGATTTTAACCAATAAACAGGTGACACATGGCAGCCATTGATTGGGCCAAGTGTCGCCATCCCATTCGCTACCAACAAACCATGTCACATGCCAACTATCTAATAATTGTCTGCCACATGTCATACGGCCTGCCATGTCATCATCCGTACGACCTTCCACGTCATCGTTCGTACAGACTGTACAGTCAGCATCCCTTTTTTTTGCATGTTTTCCATTTTGAACAGAACACGATATCTCTCGCTCCCGACGTTCGTTTGAACCCAAACAAGTTGCGTTGGGTTCATAACAACGAGGCCTACTCTCTTGTTTGATTTGAGGCGATTCCGAGCACTTTGAATTTTTAAGCAAAATTTGATCCCCTGATCATTCTTCCACCCAATTAGATTGTGGAATGAAAATAGAGCACAATAAACCCTCCATGTCTTCTTCTTTCCTTGAAAGTGCATCCACCACCATATTTTTTTTCCTTTTTTGTAGATAATTTGAAATACATAACCTAGTATATTTGAACCCATTTTTGTTGCTCTTCTGAAGATAATCATTATTCCAAGAAGTACTTCAAGCTATCATGATTTGTTTTTTACATTGAAGTGTCGTCCTATTAGGTAAGGGTGTCATTTCTTGAGTACATGTAATATGGCCAACATTTCCTTTTGATAAATGGGTTTCATTCAATTCTTTCCTTTAAATTAGTTGTTTTCAAATTAAAGTGGCCTTCCTTCTTGTATTAAAACTACACCAATGCCATGTCTTGAGGCATCACACTCCACAATAAATATTTTTATGAATTCGGGCGTGGCTAGGACAAGAGTGTAGATTTTAACCTTGTACACTATTTTACTGCAAATAGATTTTCAATAAAAGAACAAAAAAGATACAATGGAAAATACACACATTACACATAGATTTTTCCCCTGGAAACCCAAACCAGGAAAACCAACATATTCTATATTCATTCACACCATACATTGTTTACAAAACAATATACATATAGGATCTAGTGGCATCCAAAACATTAATCCAATGACCTGGATTAGTCAACAAACATAATTCCTTAGCGAAAAATAGAAAACCATTGGCGAAAAACCATGTGTTGAAAAACCTCTAAAAAATGGGCACGAAAACCGATAAAAAATTATTCGGGGGAACTTCCCTCAAACCCCCATGCAAGGGGGTGGGAGCTCCCTTGCAAACCCCACAAAAAATGGGGAGATCGACCCCTCGAAGGGGGGGGCTAGTGTTACACATTATTTTGGTCACTCTGATGATGACTTTACAAGCATGTAATCAGTCCCTCAAAATCATCTTTTGTTTGAGAAAAGTGACTGCTTTCCTCCTCTGCAAGACTACTTTTTGGAAGGACGTCGCAGGCTACCCATAGTGTACAGTGCGGAAATCCATGATTTTTGCAGGTTTCTCTATAGCTAGCCTGCAAGATTTCCACAGGCTACTATATAGGCAAGGTGGGACGACATTTGAAAGCCAAAGGAGGAAAGGGGTTTGAGAAGTTTATAGAAGAGGAATCTTCTGGAATGTGAGGTGGTGTCCATATGGTTATGATCCTACTGACTTCTCTGATCTGGTGGGATCATCCTCATCCCTTAAACCTCTTTAGCTTCTCCTATATAATAATGGGCTTCTCATGGAAAAGGTTAAGCACGGTTAAGAAAAATTGAGCAAAGGATTGTCGGAAGAATAGGCTGGAGATTGTGTGAAGAATATTATTTCAGTTGATTCTTGAGGTCTGCATTCACCCATCAATATTTTGAAGATAATCATCATGCAAATATCGGAACAAGTATATGTGTGTGTTGGAACGAAGAACCACTAAAAGGGAACTTGCGACATCAAGGCATTTCGGTTGTATCTTCTACTTTTATTCAATATAATATAGTGGCATGTTTCTTTCCCCTAAAATCGTTCTCATTTCATTACATGACTCCTTGATCACATGTTTAAGTTTTCATTGAATCTATCATGGTTGCTTTCACTTTGGTTGGTTTGTGTCACTGCAGATCTAGTTTCACAAGGGCATCAGAGTGAAGTGGGAACAACAAATATATAAGGAAACGATCTCAAAGGTAAGTCATCAATTCCTTCTTTGACACTTAGATCAATGATTGTAACTTAGGGAAAGCGTCATGTCCTGTTCTGTTTTGTTCTAGATCCAGGTGGATCTAGGGATATTAGTTTATGTCCACATTTTCTCAACCTCAAACTACGCAAGCCTCTCCCACCAACCCCAAGTCTAATGCTTCTAATGTTAAAAATGCTCTATCTCCTACTCCTCCCGCTGGAAAAACCTATGAGGTTAACTCTGTTCAATCTACCCCTGTCAGTCGTCAATGTAACTTTTCCACCCTAGCCCAGCCCCTTCTTATCTTGACTTCACGACGTTGGATTTCATCACCAACTAGTGACTTTGGAATAAGAAGGTTTTGTTTGCTTGGTTTTGATTCCTAGATTATACTAGCGAGTGTTGTTTGTTTACATAGTTGGCCATAGATTTTTTCCGTAAAATTTTCAGTTCAACCAATATTGACCCTCCACGTTGTTCATGTAGGATACAAGGACTACCCCCGGAAGATTTGGAAGTTTCTCAACCCTTGCTTCCTAATCCACCGAAGGACTCTCCTCAACATAGTGAGATTCAGGACCACATACCCTCACGAGCAGAAAGAACTGACTCTTTAGAAATTTTTCGAATCATTTTCGATTCTTTGGACTCTTTCTGCTTACCTCTTGGATACGAGAGATGTATTCTTCGATTGAACTCATCTTGAGAACTTGTTGTTGGCACTTCTGGAATACCAGCTGGAATCCTTGTTGGCCTTGAAAACGAGGATCCTTTTTGGACCACTGACATATATCGAACTCCAACTTCTAGGAGGAACCCTCCCAACTTAGAGGTAGGAGCTAATAAACCTGTTGTTTCTAAACCACCCAAGACATATACTAAATTTACAATACCTTTAGATCACTTTAATAGTACAACTTTCTATTTCTTCGCTGGTTTAGAGACACTGTCAGTTGGTCCTAGCTCAACTATCCCTCTTCAGCAGGCCCATTCCACAATGGTCCCAAACACTACGATTATTCCCACTAGGAATATGGTGGCTAGCCAACCTCCTATTGGCACACCTCTTTCATCTAGACAAATATCATCACTCCCCCTTGGGTATAATGCTTTGAATGATTCTATCTGCATTCCTACCCAAGTTCCATCCAAAGATTCTAGAGTCTTTACTCCCCCTGCGTATAATTCTACTTTTGGTTCCATTCCGACACCATCCCAGTTCCTCTCCAGAGGGTCTTATCAACATTTTATAGGAGGATTCAGACCCAATGGCTTTACCACCTTTGGAAGTTCTACTTCTTTATTCACTTATGGTTATCAGATTCCTATTGGGGGACAGTATAACCCAAGGGGAAAAAATCAATTTGGAGATCAAACCCAAATTGGGGCATCATCCTCACTTGGAGGAAAACCCCTACTCGGAGGACATAATCCACAATATGGACAGAACATCCCCGGATCACTAGCCCAGTATTGGAATCTTCTTATTCAAGGAAATCTGCAATCATTTGGGGGAAAAAACCTCAAGTTAGCTCTTTTATACCCCCTAGTTTGGGCCAGTCATACCTCGATTCTTCCAATCCCATTTGGGGTTCAAACGTTCAACCTAGTGTCCCTCCCCAAGGGAACATCCCCAATCAGTACAACCCTATGGGCTACATGCCTTTGCACACACGCTCGAATCTGTTAGGACCTTCGCCTCACATGCAGACTGCTTATGGTCCTACTGGTATACCAACGAGACTCTCTCCCCAAAGTCACCAGTATCCTCCTGTGAATAGATAATTACCCTTTTTGGCCACTTTGGATCTACCTAATTTGTTTAGAATCTTGAATGATCCTATCCTACATTCTCCCCACTGGCCCATTTTACCAGCCAAATTACCATCCAACATTTCAAAATTTGACGGTAAACCGGGAGAGGATCCAAACAACCATGTCATGACTTTCCACCTTTGGTGTTCATCCAACTCTTTGATGGATGATTCTATTCGGTTACGACTCTTCCAACGAACTCTCACGGGTTCAACTACAAAGTGGTATGTATAACTACCATGAGGTTTCTTCACTGACTTTAATACCCTAGCCATGGATTTCCTTACACACTACCAATTATTGATCCATTATGAAATAGGAACTGAGATCCTGAGTTCCTTCAAGCAAACTAAGGCCACTCACATCTCTGATCACATTCATGAGTGGAGACGAAGACGACGTTTGATCAAACACGATATTCCCGATCAATTATTGGAAGAGTGGTTCACGAAATCATTCGTGAATGAAATATTTCATGATATTGCAATGGGTCGAGTTGTCACTGAAGAACATGCTATCAGTCACGCTCAGTACCTTGACCTTGTTTATTCATAAACGGGTACTCTTTACGATTTACTCCCTGATGCACCTCACCTTTCTACTGTCGCTACCTCAATTACCCATGTTGCTTCTCATGTGGCTCATGGTGTGATTGGCACTTTCCATGCTCAACCTAAAACTATGCAAGCCTCTCCCACCAACCCCAAATCTAATGCTTCTAATGTTCAAAATGCTCTGTCTCCTACTCCTCCCACCGGCAAAACCTCTCGGGTTAACTCTGTTCAATCTACCCCTGCCAGAAAGAATAAATCTAAAAAAGGGAAGGGTAAGACTAAGGAGGATAAAAATAACCCGCAGTCTAAGAAAGCCAAAACTCAACCCGCTAATGATAAGAATAAGTGCAAACCCTGATACCCTTGCCTTATCCGTGGTGACGATCACTATACGAAAGATTGTCCAAGATGGGTCAAGGTCACTAAGTTCCTCCAAGGGACTGTGAAACCTCTCACACCTGTCGTTTTGTCTCAACCTTTCCCTTCTCAACAACAGACCCAATTGGTCATTCACGACCAACCCTCTCCCTCCACTACTTCCTATGTCCTTATTTGCACTAGTGATTCTAGAAAGAATGACGTTACACTTACCACTCGAGCCAAAGATTACTCTTCCTCAAAAGAGAAGGTTGATGATATACCACCTTCGTTGGTTCAACAACCTCCCTTAACTTCACCCCCCAATGGTCCACTTCATCTCGAATGACCGAGTCTCGATATAGTTCTTTTACCTCCCCCAAAGGGTGTTGCTCGAAAGTCCACCTTCAACCCTCATGCACGTGCTGCTCAGAACTACAGTTTTGTAGAATAGTTTGCGCAAGAAACTTATACGATGTTGTCTCTTGAAGTCCTTCAAAGTTTCCCTAGTCAACGGAAAGCATTGCTAAAGGCTATCGGTGGAATTGATCCTACAGATACAAATTTGATAATTTTTTACCTCGAAGATCACATTTTGAGACTCCCTCCTCAACTAGCATTCCAAATACAAGTTGTTGTCTCCAACAAAAACATCTGTAGGAATATTATTGATGAGGGTACCTCCACGTGTGTAATTTATGTTTCCTGTTGGAAGGCCATCGGCTCTCCTCCTCTTACTAAATCACATAACACACTTAAAGCCTTCAATGGCTCTAGCTTTAAGCCCTACAATGTACTTCCTTTGTTGTTTATTACGTTGGAAGGAAAATCGGTCAACGTTGAAGTTGAGGTCTTTGATGCACCTCTCGATTATAACCTCTTACTTGGTCATAGCTGGATTGATGTGATGTGTGTCATTGTGTCTACCCTTTTATGTGTTATACATTTTCCACATCAGGCAAAGGTCATTACTGTCGACCATCTAGCCTTTTTCAACTCTAAGACCCGTACTAGCAACGTACCTTTTATCGTGAAGACACTGCCTGGGTATGAGAACGTTGGTGTGAGCCTACTTAAATATTTGACTTTGATTGGTACATTCCCGATCCCACCTCTCTATGTTCCACCTCCTTTGGTTGCCTCGATCAATATGATTTCCACCTCCATTTTCAACACTCACACATCTTTAGACCCATGGGAAATACCTCAACCTGGTGATTATCCTCGCTACATCAACAAAATGCCTTTAAGTTCGGTTGAATCCTTCTATCAAGCCATTCAATCGACAACCCCTTCTACCCTCTCTCTCTCGGTGATTCATCTCCTGACCCTTTCCACGTTATTTTTCCCACAGACGAGATGATTATGTCAGTTATGTCAATGGAAGACACCCCTTGGGATGATGGACATAATTGTTCCATTCTCTTCCTCGAACAACACACCATCGAGAGTTACCAGCGGATCTTGACTCCATCGACTGTTTCTATCATTTCCTTTGTTCCCGAGTCATGACACAACGTGTTATATGAAGGGAACTTAAGTAATATGTATCCCACCATCCCCCTTGACATATCCATTAAACCTGGAGTTGTTGAAAATGTTCACATCAGAGCTTCGTGCTCCACTAACGAGGTTGTTGCATATAAATCACTTTTTCAAGATTTTCGTGACATCTTCGCTTGGAGCTATGAAGAAATGTCAGGTATTGACCCTGATATTGTTGTACACGAAATTAAAACATACCCGAGCTCTAGACCTGTCCGACAGAGACTTCATCTAGTCCACCCTCGTAAAGCACTTGCTATTAAGCTTGAAGTCAAAAAACTTCTTAAAGTTGGCTTTATTTATCCTATGGCTTTAACTTATTGGGTATCCAATCTAGTTCTAGTTAACAAGAAACAAGGTACAATCCGTGTCTACGTCGATTATAGGGATATCAATCAAGCTTGTCCTAAGGACAACTTTCCCACCCCCTTCGTTGAACAAATTGTTGACGATTGCGTTGGGAGTGAAATCTTCTCTTTAATGGATGGTTTCTCTGGCTATAATCAAATCAACATCTTACCCGTGGATCAACACAAAACCACTTTCATTTGTCCTTCGGGCACCTTTGCCTACCGGAAATTACCCTTCAGTTTAAAGAACGCCAATGCGACTTTTCAATGTGCTATGTCTTATTCTTTTCATGATATCAAGCACATTGTACAACCATATCTAGATGACCTACCGACGCAGTCCATGCATCGTAGTGACCATCAGACACACCTCTGAGCCATTTTCCTTCGTTGTTGGTTCTATCATATATGCTTAAACCCACACAAATGTTTTTTCAATGTGGAGTCCGACTGACTTCTAGGTTTTATCGTTTCACAGGAGGGGATCAGGGTCGATCCTTTGAAGGTCGAGGCAATCCTCAATCTCCCTCCTCCTTATTCACTTCGCCAACTTCAAAGTTTGCAAGGGAAGGGAATTTTTTTACCTCATTTCATCCCAAACTACGCTTAATTAACACTCGGATTAACTCGACTGCTAAAGAAAGGTTCTGAGTTCGTATGGGATTCTACTGCCAACAAAGATTTCGAAGCTTTGAAACTAACTTTAACCCGTACCCCATTAATTTTCCCACCCGATTATAGTCGAGATTGCTTCCTTTATCTCGTTGCTTCCGACTCTACCATCGTCATGGTTCTAGTCCAAGAAGATGATTCACACGACGAACATGTCATCTATTATTTGAGTTGGATTCTCACGACCACCAAAACCAAATATTTACATGTTTAAAAACTGGCCCTGGCAGTTGTTCAAACTGTCCAACGTTTCCATCACTACATCCTATTACGCAAGACCACTGTAGTTTTTGATTTCAACCCCACGCAACACATTCTTACACGTAAATTTCTAGGGGGAAAGTACTCTAAATGGATAGTGATTCTCCAAGAGTTTGACTTAGAATTCGAATGTGCTAAGTCTAAGAAATATTTGGTGTTTGTCCAACTGATGTGTGACCTTCCTTGCACTGAGACAAAAAACGTAGCAGAAGATTCTTTTCTTGATGAATCTCTTTTTCTGATCAGTTCCGATGACCTTTGGTATGGAGATATCATTATATATCTCTAGACTCAAACTTTCTTCCATGATCTATCTAGCGCTAACCGTCGTCATATACGATATCAAGCTCATCAATATATCATCCTCGGTGACACTCTTTATCGCCATGGGGTTGATTCTGTTTTTCGACAATGTCTCACCTATGACAAGGCTGAGAAAGCATTGAATGACTACCATTCTGGAGCATGTGGTGGTCACATGTCTGGGTATGCTACTTCTCAAAAGATCTTACGAGCAGGGTATTTTTGGCCTTCTTTATTTAAGGATTGTATTACCGTTGTCCAAAAATTCTATGCTTGCCAAATGTACAATAATAAAATAATATCACATCCCGCTCCCTTACACCCTATAATTTCCGTTGTACCTTTCACAAAATGGGGTATCAATTTCATGACATGTAACCCTCACTCGACTAGGAGGCATGGATACATTATCGCAGCCATGGATTATTTCACAAAATGGGCCGAGGCGATGCCTACATTCGACAATATTGGGAAAAATGTAGCCCTTTTCATATTTAATCATATTATTACTCGATTCGGGATCTCGCAAGCTATTGTTATTGATCACGGTAGCCATTGTTGAAACTTTATGATGTCTGAACTTACCGACAAGTTGGGTCTTCGGCATGAAAACTCAACCCCCTACTATCCACAGGCCAACGACCAAGTTGAAGCAATAAATAAAATCCTTATCACCATGCTTCTTCGGATAATAGGAATCCATAAGACTAGTTGGCACACGATGTTGTTTTCAACATTATGGGCCTATCGTACATTTGTGAAGTCTGCTACAGGATTTAACCCTTTTCAACTAGTCTACGGCATTGAAACTGTTCTCTCGATTGAATGTGAAATACCATCTTTGAATCTAGCTGTCGAACTTCTCCCAAACACCTCTGTCGAAGAAGAACGTATATTGTATCTTATGCAATTATATTAGACCCGTCGTGATGCCACACTAGTTATTGAAACCCAAAAGAAATGTGTAAAAGCCCAATATGAAAAGCATGTCAAGCCACGTGTTTTCTCTGAGGGAGATCTGGTTCTCCTCTATGAACAATATCGTGATCTACTAGGAGCCAGAAAATTCTAAGCTATGTGGCGAGGTCCATATATCGTCAAACAAGTGTTAGAGAAGGGAGATTATGAGTTAGTAGATTATGATGGCATTCCTCTGAGTGAACCCAGAAATGGGCTTGACTTGAAGAAGTACTATGATTAGACTATCTTTGCATGAGTGCTTGTACTTTTACTGCACCATACTCTTGTGTGTTACTTTTTGTGTTTTTCGTTATTTGGTTTCCACCCCCAACAACTTACCTCAAATTGTGTTTGGTTTCCAGATGTCTGTGTCTTCACTACCCTATATTGGCTTCGCCAATGGTGCTAGCCTTAGCACTCAGAACCTAGCTTCCGTTGCTTGGGAAATCTATGAACCTACCAACAAACTTATCAATTTACAAGGTGTTTGCCTCGGTCGTGCAACCAATAATATCGCAGAATATAGTGCATTCATCGAATTATTGACCGATGTTATTTCACTTGGGATTCGTCACTTTGTTGTATGACTTGATTCGCAGCTAGTAGTGCTCTGGTTAAGTAATGTCTATACTATCTGAAGTCCTAATTTGTTACGAGTATATCTATGAATTTTCCTCTTGGAACGTTATTTTGATTATATTGAATATCAACATATTCCTAGATGTCTAAATACATTAACGGATGCTCTAGATAATTATGTGTTAGACAGACATTTGAGACATTTATAAATCCAATCACACATTACACATTTTATATAGAAGAAAAGTAAGCCGATAGAAGCCTCATGTATGTATAACGATAAAATGTTTTACAAAAATGTTTTCCATCCAAAGACAAAAATATCTAAATATGAATCCCATGGCTTCTACAAAATAGTATCATGGATGTTTCTCATCATAGCATACTACTTCCCATGCCACCCTACGAAGTAACCAACTAAGTCAGCCAGACATGCCTATAGTATGGCGTCGATAATGCCTCAGGATCTCCTCGGTCGAAATGTCAAGATTGCCTATTGCCAGATCCTCTAGGTTCTGCTCCATTTCCTCATAGTCATCAACATCCCACCCTACTACTACATCTGCCTCTCCTCGTCTCTGGATATGAGATGTGCCCGGAGGCCAGTGTGGCCCTACATCTACTTGGTTAAAAGTTTTTGATTAGTCTTTAGATCGAAAACAAAAAAAACATCTTATATCCTAAAAATCCACAAAAACACTATAAAGAACAAAATGTCTTTCTTACCTAGATTTCCCCACTAAAATCCCTTAGGGAGAACCAAGTCGGGATCACCCCAAAAGTCCAGGCCGACATATGTATAATCATTGATCATCAAAATTTGGGGCCTTAACCAGTCAAAAAATGCATCATTGTACTTGATAATGGGGCCCACTACGTACCGAGCCATAAGGTCACACCACCATTTCATTCTTGGGTCTCGTGGGGTCGGTATTCCCCACTCTACCTGTAGCTGCAAATGAGGGACACTTTCTAAGAATAAAGACACCAAAATGGACCCATACCCAAACTTCTTTAGGTCTCCATTATTTCTTTTAGTGAGTTGTGTCTTCATACTACGGAGCACACCATCACACCAATTGAACACTCGAGGTTCTGTGCATTCAATGGCGTATTGAAAATAACTCTGGAGGGACATGTACGGAGAAGCATTTCCATGCAATATTAAAGAGAATAGTTCTGAGAGTCATATCTCGAACACCTTTGATGACCACTTTACCTTTGTGCCTCTCAGCCTTAGGTTCGCAATACCGGTAGATGTACTCGCTCATCGGCAAGCCACCACCTCCACCCCCTGTTAGGGTCACATGTGCCCCACAATGGGATAACCCCATCAAAAATTAAATACCTTCGATGTCCAAGGAAAGAACATGGACACCCACATGGAACACTTATTGGTTCACATCCCATATGCAGACCAAGTACTCTAGTAGTCTCAGTTGGGCTCTCATGCCCTGGATTTTGAATAACTTTAACAAGTCACAATGTCGAAGGGAATTGACGGTCCCTAGATCATTCAAATCCATGAAGTCATCATCCTCGTGCTCTCTTTCTCTCCACTCCAACATTTTGGCAATAAAACACCTATGTGGAGATGAGAGAAGACAATTAGCAACCTTAATCAACATTTTTTGAATTATTTTTGGTCCAACGCATGCATTTCTTTTTGGGTTTTCGGCTGCTGCAACCAAGATTCAATAACAGTGTGGGGTTTTTGCAGGTGAGCCATTGGGCGCCTGCGCAAATCCTTGATTTCCACAGGGCCCAATACTGGTCACTTGTGGCGGCCCCAGCGCATGCCTACCAACCCAAAAATTCACCCAAAAAACATTTTTTAATCACTAAAAATGAATTTCAATCCATTCAAAAGGAAGAGGATGAAGAGCTTACCATATTGATGGAGACCGTTTTCCAAATGGTCGTCTGTTCTCCTCGCAATCGACAGCGAAAGTCAAGGGTAAAAAAGGGCTTTTAGACAAGTTCTTAACCAAAAGAAAATGAAATGGTAAAAGGAGCTCTTATTCTTATTTATTTCACTTTTTACCTTTTGTCATAATATTTTATATTATATAAATGCATTTTGTTATAAACCCTCAAGTCTAATAGCCTCGTGAGTGTCTTGTTTCTTGCAGGAAGAATACTAGGGTCCTAATTAACGGAGCATGGATGTTTGTTCTGTAATTTGTTTTCTCTTCGTTACGCATATCGATCCGTTTTAGGGTTTTTTAGTAAAATCTTGAGTTCACTCTTCGTTCGTTCTCATGCTCGAAAATTTATGAGAACGCAACCGAGTATACTTTTGTCATCATTTCATACTCGTCTTGGTAACACGAAAATCGACACACATGGAGTATCATTTAAGCTCTTTTCACACTCCATAAAAATGAAAAGATTTTCGAGCGACCTTGTTCTATTCACGCTCGTAAAAGTATTTGTGTCAAACGTTCGATGGGTGATAGTTTATCACTTTTTTGGTCCTGTCGAACTATTTTATGAAAAAGGAGCTGAGAGAGTTCTCTTTAAGTGTTTTTAAGACTCTATAAACAACGCCCGAGTTTTCTATCTTTGGACTCGTTAAACAAACATAGAAAGACCCACATGGGACCGAACCGCTCCTTCTTAGGGTTCATTAAAAATACTTCGAGGGAATCGTCCGAAGGATGAGCTTACATTACAATCATATGTTATCCTCCTCAATATTGTGTAAAAATAAAGAGGTACTCACCATAAATGGTGGGGGGGAATTTGGGAAAGAAATGTGTCTCTATATCTGTGTTAGTGGCAGTGAAGAGTCGCTCTTGAACATGGCACCCCCTTTTTCATCATTTAAATCCGGTTTGGGAAATCCATTTGTCTCTCGTCTGGATTTCTGATATCTTGGGTCGTCTTTGAGTCAATGCTACCAATACTATCGTCATGTCATCCATATGTTCTAGATAATTCCAAATAATCCCTCTCTTGAGTCGGCCATCTGCAGTTGTCAATTCTTACCATGTCGGCCTTCCTTGTGTCAGTTTCATATCATATTCATGTTTTACTCTATCCTAAATATGTGACTTATTTCGTGTCATTGATGGGGGATACATCAAGGCCCTCCTGTGAAAAGTCTCTTCCTGTTGACTTCAACTCATTATCCAGGGACGAGACTTAGAAATCGTTTAGTACCTTAGAGCCTGCATGCCCTAATGGAAGGTTTCTTTGCTCTTGACAATGGATTCACATCATTGGTCCCTGATCAAGAGATTCGATTGATTCGTTGGATTGTTCTACGGTACTTTGGGAGTCATTAACATCAATGGTGATTTCCCTTGCACTTGTTAACGGTTTTCATCAATAACCGATAATCAAGTGGTTTCTAACCATGTTCGATTCCAACACCTATAATCACATGGCTAGATTTGAACTCATGGACAACAGGATTGAAGACCCTGGATCTCATCATTCATGGTCCAGGTTGCGATGGAATATTGATGATATGGATTGACTCATAGATCCACTTTGTATGTCTCATGGCTATGTTTGCATCTGAATTTTTCTCGTATATAGATCCATAGTGTATTCCTTGTGGCTATGTAACATTTCGATGACATGGATCCATAGTGTATCATTAGTGGCCATGAATTACACTTATAATTTCAATCATTTGTAGTCTAAACATGGGAATGCATACTTCAGATATGGCATTGTATTATGCAAATGCTTGTTTGTTTGTAGGTTCCCGATTTGTGCATTCTTTGTTCCCGACACACACACGTATTTTACAAAGTATTTTGGTTGTCACAAGTTCCAACCTCATACTTTGGGGGGCATTCTGTTACACATTATTTTGGTCACTCTGATGATGACTTTACAGGCATGTAATCAGGCCCTCAAAATCATCTTTTGCCTGAGAAAAGTGACTGCTTTCCTCCTCTACAAGACTACTTTTTGGAAGGACGTCGCAGGCTACCCATAGTGTATAGTGTGGAAATCCATGATTTCCATAGGATTCTCTATAGATGGTATGCCGGATTTCCGCAGGCTGCTATATAGGTAGGGTGTGGCAGTGCTTGAAAGCCAAAATAGGAAAGAGGTTCGAGAAGTTTCTAGAAGGGAATCTTATGGAATGTGAGGTGGCATCTGTATGGTTACGATCCTATTGACTTCTATGATCTAGTGGGATCATCCTCATCCCTTTAACCACTTCAACTTATCTTATATAATAATGGGCTTCTCATGGAAAAGGTTAAGAACAGTTAAGAAAAGTTGAGCAAAGGATTGTTAGAAGAATAGGCTGGAGATTGTGTGAAGAATATTATTTCAGTTGATGCTTGAGGTCTGCATTTACCCATCAATATTTTGAAGATCATCTTCATGCAAATATTGAAACAAGTATATGTGTGTGTTGGAACGAAGAACCACTAAAATGGAACTTGCGACATCAAGGCATTTCGGTTGTATCTTCTACTTTTATTCAATATAATACAATGGCATGTTTCTTTCCCATAAAATCATTCTGATTTTATTACATGACTCCTTGATCACATGTTTAAGTTTTCATTGAATCTATCATAGTTTCTTTCACTTTGGTTGGTTTGTGTCACTGCAGATCTAGTTTCACAAGGGCACTGGAGAGAAGCGAGAACAACAAAGATATGAGGAAACGATCTTAAAGGTAAGTCATCAATTCCTTCTTTGACACTTAGATCAATGATTGTAACTTAGGGAAAGCGTCATGTCCTGTCCTGTTTTGTTCTATATATAGGTGAATCTAGGGAGATTAGTTTATGTCTGCATTTACTTATTTATC
>JZKD02S0329404.1:254083-331524 GCA_000966675.3 Picea glauca | reverse complement strand
TATATATATATATATATATATATATATATATATATAGGAGACAAAGGGTGCAATTAGAATTAAAGGCTCTTGCCAAAAATACAAATATAGCAATAGAAATAAAATAACTCAATATCTATGGATTTACATGTGAATTTATGTTTAATATGGGGATTTGTCTAGGGATTAACATATGAATTTTGGTCTCAATGTCCTATTGAGCTCAATCTCCTAATCAAGCATCTTTTTCCTATTGCTTTCAAAATGTTCACTTGATTTACAAATAGGCTCTGATCTTTTGATTGAGCCTATGTTAGATACCTAATCCTTGGATTACGGTATAATTGTAGTTATTGTTGTAAATATTTATTTAGGAATATGAAGAGTCATAGATGAATGTAAAGAGTCATCAGACCTCTTGAAAGATGAAACCAAAAGTCACCTCTCAATGTATTTATGTATGGATCACATCAATAATCAATTTTAATGCATGGAGCTATTCAATCCTCAACCTATCAGTGGTATTAGAGAACTAGTTTCTTTTGATAACTCCTTAATCTTTGGAGTGTCTTCATCCTCTCCCAGTTCCTCGTCATCGTCCTCCTATTCCAACCAATCCTCTATATTCATTTCTTGACTTGCAATCCATCTTATGCTCTCGTATCATTTCATTGTAAATTCATTTAACTGACTTCTGTTAGGATGAGCAAGTGTATCCACCCCCATTGCCATAACTTGACCAATTTTCCCATGCCTAGATGAAACCCCGATGATGAGAGTATATCTGGGTCGACTATGTCACTATAAATGCTAAAAATAACTGAGGGCAAGCATAGAGTGCTATATATATGTCTTGTTTCTCCATTTTCCCTTCCCAATGATCAAACAAATTGTTTAAATTTTCTCCAAAGTTATCTACAAACCTGTCATTTGGCCATTTTTTAAAATTTGAACCCAAGTTTTCACCCTTAGACAGTGGAAACACCTATAAATATGACAAACAACTAGTCTCTTTAAGCTTCCTGAGGGTTGAGTTTCAAATTTCTAGGGTTTCTTCTATTTCCAAAAGCAAACATAGGCTATACACATTGACCTCCAAAGCATCATAACCGTCAATCAATTTTTTAGCAAGGGAAGCGACCCCACTAGGGAGATGAACCAACCATTGGCACATACCATTGTCGCAAGACCGTTGGCTATTTCATATTTGAGAGCTATCACTTTAGCAATAAGAGACGACCCAACATTTCACATATCTCCTCATTTTCGATAGTGGAAACACCTACATGAACTCTCTATATGAAGCCAACAACTAACAACCCTAACCATAAACAATGTCTACCAAAGATCAACGACTTGGATTCTTCGATGTTGAATTTGATCTAGCTTGATGATGCTAAAGTTTATGAGATAAATCATGTGCAAGAGACCAATTTATATTCTCTATCCATTGATTTTTAGGAGCCTACATCACAACAAAGACCAAGAGAATCTATGGATCTTATTTCTTTGCAACATCAAAGGCACTTGTTAATAAATGTTTCTAACCTTTATCAACAATCCCCAACTACATGACCAAGGAACATACCACACTTAATTGATACTTCGTCAACTGGTCCAGGTTTGACATTTGAGGATGGACGAGTCAATTCTTCAAGACCATTTGCAATGATAGGCGATGCAACTTCTACCTTTCATTTTCTAATAGAGGATATAACATCGCAATTACAAAAATAAAAAGAAGATATTGATCAATTTGTGAGGGCACGGACATATCAGTTAAGGAAATATCTTGAAGAGAAGAGGCAGAGGCATTTGCAATATATGATTTCTATTATTGAGGAAAGTGTCTCGAGGAAAATTAGGTAAAAATACTTAAATATGGAGAAGATCAAAGAATAATAGAAACAAAAGGAAGACAAAGGTAAATCTCCTAAATCCTCTCAATTTGTTATTTTTCATTGCAATATTAGCATAAATGAAGATTTGTTTAAAACTTCATTTTCTTCTCGGAGATATGTTTGGTTGCTTAACATTGGTGCTACTTTCCACATGGAATTCCATAGAGATTTATTTGAAGAATTAAATGGAAACATAGATGGTGTTGTAAACTTTTAGATGGATATAGTCTCAAACCCACGATAAATGGCACCATTGGACTCAAATTGTATGATTATTGGATTTTATTTTGCATAATGTTCTCTATATTCTTAAGTTGCAGAGGAACTAGTTTTTTCTTGTGCACATTCGACAACAATTCCATTCTATTCACATGTTTGATGGAAAGTTTGAAGTAAGGAGGTCTCTTGACAACATGGTCATCATGACAAGATGGGAGGATGAAAAATTGTTGAAGCTGAAAGGAACATATGGATGGGGACATAATTTGTCATACCTCTCTCACCATGATGAAGGTAATTTTTCACCTATTTTCTTGTGGTATTCTATATTTGTGAACATCAATTATGATAGTCTTCACATGTTGAAGAAAAAATGGTGTCTCTAGTTTTTATGCCATTCCAAGGAAATTGAACAATGTGAGGCATGAATCCTTGGTAAAAAAAGAAATCAACCTTTTCATGATTCCACTTTGAGAGAAAGTAGAACACTAGAGTTGATACACTTTGATTTGTGTGGCCCCATGCATGTTCCATATTCCTTTGGTAATAAATATATCATGACTTTTATCGATGACTACACTAGGATGTGTTGGGTTTATTTGTTGAAACGTAATTTTCAAGAATTTGAAACATTTAAAAATTTTCATCTATGGATTGAAAATGAATCCCAATCTCATATTGGCACTCTTCATATTAATAGTGGAGGAGAGTATACTTCTAATGAGTTTGAAATCTATCTTCTCCAACATGGGATCAAGCATCAAACCACTTTTCCATACAATCCTCAACATAATGGTGTAACATAAAGAATGAATAGGACACTCTTGAACATAGTACGTTTAATGTTATTTTTCAAGAATGCAAAGTTGATGTTTTGGGCTGATGCAATTCACAGCATATGTGAGAAACATGAGTCCATCTCATGCTCTTGGGAACAAGACTCCTGATGAAATGTGGTATGGTTGCATTCCTTTGGTGGGGCATCTTAAGGTTTTTTATTCCACTTTCTATGCCTTAATTAATAATGATCAAAGAAACAATTTTGTTGCAAGGAGTTGAAAGTGAATCCTCTTGGGGTACTCAAATACCACCGAGGCATATTGTCTTTACATTGAGGTAAACAAAACATTCATTCTTTCTAGAGATGTGGTTTTTCTTGAATCCACTAAGAATGACAAGAATGTTGAGCGGTATCTTGATCATCTAGATAGATTCATCCATGTAAATACATATCATGAATTTGATGATGAGATTCCACATCTTGAAGGGGACATCACTATCTTGGATCAATATATGGAATCTCTTTTTAAAGTGCCTTCTCCCCCTCATTAAGAAGATCCATCTGCTTCATCAAAATAGGGAGTTCAATTGGACAATGTGTTTGAGAGGTTTGAAAGGATAAACCTTTATGGGAATGAAACACCATCTCAATTAGTGGAGAAACATGGACCATCTCAGAAAGGCCCACCAAAGTGGCTTATAAAGACACTTGAAAGTGTCCATCCTTATGAGGTTAGAAAGATAGGAACCAAAAGTTCAATGAGAGAAGATGGAGGTGATGTAGATAATTCAAATTCCGGTGATGTAAATGATATGAATGTTTCATATGATTTTGAATTGAATTTATATACTAAATTTGAACCAGCTTCCTTTGAATAAGTTGCTTCTCATGATGAGTGGAAAGAAGCCTTGTAGAAGGAGTATGATGTTCTCATAAATAATGGGACGTGGAAGTTAGTGGATCCTCTATTGTGAACCAAACTAATTGGTTGTGAGTGGGTCTACAAGAACAAGTACAAATCATATGGCTCACTTGACAAGTACAAATCATATGGCTCACTTGACAAGCATAAAGAAAGGCTTGTGGCAAAAGGATTTGAAAAAAAATAAGGCATAGACTACGAGGAGACTTTTTCCCCCACAACAAAATGGGATACCATTCATGCATTGTTGGATTTCATTACATATAATGGGTGGAAGATTCATCACATGGATGTGAATACAATCTTATTGAATGGATAATTGAAAGAGAATGTCTACATGTCTCAACCAGAAGCATTTTCTATGAAGGGTCAAGAAGACAAGGTATACAATCTCATCAAGTATTTGTATGGCCTAAAGCAAGTACCTGACGCATGGTATGAAAAGATAACTGAGCATATTTTGAAGATTAATTTCAAGCATTTTAATCTTGATGATGCAAATTTGTTTGTCAAGAAAGTTTGTGAAACTATTGTTTATCGTGTGGTGTATGTAGATGATATTTTGATAGCATGGAACAATGAAGCATATATTGCATCCATGAAGAAATAATTGAAGAAGGATTTTGAGATGAAAAACATGGGGTATATTTACTACTACTTGGGTATTGAAGTAACTTAGAATCCAAAGTATGTATTCATCTCCCAAAATAAGTACATTGGAGAACTATTGAACAAATTTGACATGCATTATTGTAATTCTCTCTCTACCCCAATGGAAAAAATTATGAACCTAACATCAAAAGAAGGGAATGAATTTGAGGATGCAACTAAATATATACAGTTTGTGGGGAGTCTTATCTACCTTACTACTACCACACTAGATATTTCATTTTTAGTTGAGATCCTTTCTAGGTTCATGAAAAATACTTGTGAAGGACATTGGTGTGTTACAAAGAGAGTTCTAAGGTACTTGAAGGGAAATCAAGAATTTGGACTCAAATACTTTAAGGTGGAAGACTTAAAACTAGTTGGACACGTAAATTCAGAATTTGATGGAGATAAAGAGAATGAAATGTCTACTTCAGGATACCTCACAAGTCTTAGATCGTCGACTATCTCTTGGATATCAAAAAAACAATCCATTCCAACATATTCCACTATAGAGGCAGAGTATATGGTTGTTGCAGAGGAGAGAAAGGAGATTGTGTGGCTCATGAAGATACTAGAGGATTTGTAGGAGATATAGGTGAATGCTACTTCACTTTTGATTGAAAACACTTTTGCAAGAAAGTTGTCCAAGAATCCTATATTCCATGATCGAACCAAGCACATCAGCACAAAGTACGATTTTATTCGACATCATGTAGAGGCCAAGATTATTCAACTGATACATTTTTCCACAAGTGATCAAATTGTAGACATATTCACCAAAGCACTTAGAAGAAAAAAGTTTGAAAAATTAAGAAATATGCTTAGACTTACAAACACCCCCTCAGATTAAGGGGGGAATGTTAGATACCTAATCCTTGGGATTATGGTATAATTGTAAATATTAATTTAGGAATATGGAGATTCATATATGAATGCCAAGAGTCATTGGACCTCTTGGAAGATGAAACCAAGTGATCTGAAATGATCTTTTAAAGACTTGGTTAAGTTTTAAGCATGAGTTCATTTACCACTTAGGAATTGATTGAAAGAAGAAGAGAATAGTGAGATATTATATCATCCATAATAAGAAATGCAAATAAGAGTTTAATCACAAAGAAAAAAAAACCATAACAACAAATTTGTTAATGGAGTTTGACAATATTGCCTACGTCTCTGGGCCTTTGTCTCAGTGGGTGAGGATTTCTTATTTCTCTTCTCTTCAATGCTTTACAAGTACATCATAAAAGTGTCAAATGGATTACAAAATGGTATGGCTATGTTTTTCTCGACCTCAAGAATCCAACACAACTAATGACACTGAAAACGGTTGAGCGTAGCTCCTAGAATTGGCCCGCAAAGTTCCCCTCCTCAATGGCTTCCCTGCATAAAAATGGCTTTGGATTTCAAATTCCTCAGCATTTCTCTTGTTATGAACCTCCTTAATGTTGCTAAGAACCCTTGGTTTATATATATTTGAATTCGGCATCAACCTTCCAACTTCCTCCCAAGATCTGGCCTTAAATCAGGCTCTAGATCTCCCAATATTGGGAAAAATCCATTAAAAATAGGCTTTAAAATCAATAAAAATATATATAATATGGTTTAAAACACATATTTGGAAAATTATTGGGTGCAACCCCTTATCTTCGGGCTCCAGATCACATGGGTAAGTCCATGTGTCCACAGGCTAGCGCGCCCTTGGTTGTAGCCCCTAACTTTCTTCCCTTGGTCGTTGGCATGGCCATATGGCCATAGCCCTAGCTCCGATCTAGCCTTGGCTCCTGGTCTTCGGCTCCTGGTCTTTAGCCCCTGTTCGGTCGAGGCTGGCCCCCACCAATCAGGGCTTATCCCTTAACATGTGCCACCAACTAACTCAAATACTATTTCCGTCGTTTAGTTAACAATACCCACCGTTCGTTTATCTGGTTAGCTCGAGGAGTTAGTTCGTTGCACCCACGGAGGTTGAGGGTTCGAAACCCCCGAAAGCCATAAAAAAATTTTGAACTAGTTGACATTGGAAAAATCCAGGGTGCCACATGGTGCCCTATGATTGGGCCATGTGTCACCCTATGATTGGACCAAACCACACAATCACCAGTACAGTCAGCAATCCAGTCACCTGCCACATCACTTTCGTACAACCAAGTCACCTGCCCAATCACCTACCATACAACCATGTGTCATGCCATGTCATCATCCATACTACACAATCACCTTGTCACGTCAGCATCCGTATAGCCCAGATGTCATTTGTACTACCACGTTTCAGCCTGCCATTGGGCCACACCATGTGTGGACTGCCACATGTCATCATACAATGCCACGTGTCAAATTTGTACAGGTGCCAACTTAGCCCAAAAATGACAAATTTGAGTGACACGTGTCACCTCCTGGTGATTCCATGTCAGCATGATGAAGTCATAATGATGTCACATGTCGTACTGTTGACATCAACAGTACGACCTGTTGACTTTGACCAGTTGAATTTTTGCATGTTTGGGAAATCGGTCAGAACGCAATATCTTCCGCATACGTCGTCCATTTGCGAAAAAAGTTATATGGACATAATCAACATGACGAGTTAGATGCAATGGTGCTAGTTTCATCCGATTATGAGAACTTTTGTTTTTAGGCCTCCCTGGATCCATTTTGGATCATGCCTACCCACTAATACCTTTTGGTCCTCCAAAAGGGTATTAACCAGTCATCAAGTGTGGGATAGGCCACACCACTTATTCTTTTTCTTTAAATTGAAAAACAACCATGAAAGCTGACAACATATTGTTAGCCACTAGTACTCTTTCACATCTTACCGAAGCCACTACCATCCATGTTGAAAACAGTAGCAACGATACCATCAGAAATATGACTGCAAATGAGCTAATATGTTTTTAGTACTTGCACGACATTAGCTTATCTTGAAGCAAAGTATGATTGAACTTCCATTCTACAACCATCTCATGTTCATGCTTAAGATCAATTGCTTTACTTGGCACAATTATAGGTGTGTTGTTTGCATAAGCTACCTTCCTTAATTGTTCCATTGTTTGAAGAGATTGATTTGCTTTTAAGTGATGAGCATGTACAACATATTCATTACCTTCTTTGATTAAGTGATATTGATTATGTTCCCTGTAAAATATTGCTTTACGATCATACAAATAATGGTTGCCTAAGACCATTCCACATTCATTGAGTGGCACCACATCACATGTTACCTCATTCACAAACTTTGATGAAATTGCAAACTTTAAAGTGCATTATGTGCAATTTATGATTGTTGCTTATCCATTTGAGTGAGTAAGGTTTATGATACAACTTAGTGTTTAATCCCATTTGTTTAACCCCTTCCTCTGAAATCAAGTTATATTGAGATCAACTATCTATTAATGTATCGATCTTAGTATGTTTCATTATCACCCTTATGTGAAACAACTTGCATCTAGAATCATATCCATCGCCAATTTTACCTGTCAAACCAACTGCTGTGATTTTAGTCTCATCACCTGAATCATATCCCAAGTCTGTTGGTCATGTTGTTGTTGGAACTATTTTACTCCCCTCCCTCTCTTTGAACCACTTTGGTATCTTCTCAGGGTGCAATTGCTAGCAATGGTCATCATCATGCCCTTCTTTCTTGTAATGTTTTCAAGAGAGATTCTCTTCCCTTCCTGTCGCTGAATTTGATTTCTTTCCATTCCCCTTTCTTTTGTCCTCTTTCCTCAAAGATGATTCCCTTGATACACCAAATCATGTTTTACCTACTTCAATGTATGTTGCTTGAACAAAAACCTCATCAAGATTAGTAGTTCCAAACATAAATACAGTATTACGAATATGTGCAGGTAAACCTCATATATACTTCATAAGAGTTTCTTGGGTATGTAATGGAATGTTTAACATTAATTCCATCTTACGAAATTCATTTGTGTATTCTTACACTGTTTGTCCCTTTATTAGTTTAAGACCTTGCCATTCAATTAAATCCTTCTCTTTATAACCCAAAGGACAAAATTGCTTTCTAAGTGAAAAACAAAATCTTGCCATGATGGAAATACATTACCCACTTGTTGCGTGCCATTTCGCAACTTACCCTGCCACCATATGAGTGTTGTGCGTGCAAGACGAAGCAATGCCCACTTGATTTGGGTTGCCTCATCCTTCATTTGTTGCACACTAAAATAAACTTATATCTGTCTGACCCAATTATCAAGCCTCTCAGCATTGACTTCACCATCATACATGGGCAATTCAAACTTCACATCAAGCTTAAGTAAAGGCATATCATATTTATGTTTATGGGAATGTTTTCTTGCGGTGGATTTTGAAATTGTACTCGAAGAAGAAGAAGTTGATGGAGAAGAAGGAGTTGAAGGAGGAGGTTTAGGAGGATCCTCTCCTTATTCACTTTTGTCTTTTTAATAAGATTCCCCTTGGAAAGGCCTCTTCCATTCCAAGTAATCCTCATATAAGACCTTTACCATCTCAAACATGGCGAATAAAGTTTTTTTCAACTCGATCTTGTTCTGAGACATGCCTTCTTCCGATGCCATATCCTCATTTTGAGAAGTCCTCTTTCTCAATCCAATCTTGACATCCCCTTCTACAAGCTTGCATTCACCATGATTCATCTTTTCCCTGGTAATCATGCAAACACAAAAACCAACCATCAACCTGCTCTAATACAACTTGATTCGAAATGATCTTTTAAAGACTTGGTTAAGTTTTAAGCATGAGTTCATTTACTACTTAGGAATTGATTGAAAGAAGAAGAGATTAATGAGATATTATAGCATACATAATAAGAAATGCAGATCAGAATGTAAGCACAAAGAATAACAAACCATAACAACAAAGTTTTTAATGGAGTTCAACAAGATTACCTACGTCTTCGGGCCTTTGTCTTAGTGGGTGAGGCTTTCTTATTTCTCTTCAATGCTTCAAAAGTACATCAGAAAAGTGTCAAATGAATTACAAAATAGTATTTTTATTTTCTGATTGACTTCAAGAATCCAACACAACTGATGGCACTGAAAATGGTTGAGCGTAGCTCCCAGAATTGGCCCGCAAAGTTCCCCTCCTCAATGGCTTCCTTGCATAAAAATGGCTTTGGATTTCAAATTCCTTATCATTTCTCCTGTTCTGAACCTTCATAATGCTGCTAAAAACCCTTGGTTTCTATAGATTTGAAGTGGGCATCAACCTTCCAACTTCCTCCCAAGATCTGACCTCAAATCGGGCTCCAGATCTCCCAATATTGGGAAAAATCCATTAAAAACAGGCTTAAAAATCAATACAAATTATATAATATGGTTTAAACCCCATATTTGGAAAATTATTGGGCGCAACCCCCTATCTTCGAGCTCCAAGTCAAATGGGTAAGTCCATGTGTCCGCAGGCTGGCACGCCCCTAGTCGTAGCCCCTAACTTCGGGCCCTTGGTCGTTGGTATGGCCATATGGTCATAGCCCTAGATCCTACGTGCTCTGCTCCAGCCTTAGCTCTTGGTCTTTAGCCCCTGGTCGGTCGAGGCTGGCCTTCGCCGACCAGGGTTTATCCCTTAACACGTGCCACCAACTAACTCAAATAATATTTTCGTCGTTTAGTTAACAAAACCCATCGTTCTCCCATCTGGTTAGCTCGAGGAGTTAGTTTGTTGTGCCCATGGAGGTCAAGGGTTTGAAACCCCTGAAAGCCATATAAAAAAATTGAACTAGCTAACATTGGAAAAATTCAGGGTTCCACGTGGCACCCTCTGATTTGTCCATGTGTCACCCTGTGATTGGATTGTACCACACAGTCAGCAATCCAGTCACCTTCCACGTCACTTTTGTACAACCAAGCCACCTTCCCAGTCCCCTTCCACGTCACCTGTCGTACAACCACGTGTTGTGCCACATCATCATCCATACTACATAGTCACCCTACCACGTCAACATCCGTACAACCCAGTTGTCGTCTGTACTGCCACGTTTCAGCCTACCATTGGGCCACGTCATGTATGGACTACCACATGTCATCTGTACAGTGCCACGTGTCAAATCCGTACAAGTGCCAACTCAGCCCGAAAGCACCAAATTTGAGTGACACGTCTCACCTCCTGGTGATGCCACATCATCATCATGATGTCACCTATCAGACTGTTGACGACAACAATACGACCTATTGACTTTGACCAATTGACTTTTTGCTTGTTTGGAAAATTGGTCAGAACATGATATCGTTCGCATACGGCGTCCATTTGCGAAAAAAAATATATGGTCGAAATCAGCGCGATGAACCGGACGTAATGGCGTTGGTTTCATCCGATTCTGAGAAATTTTATTTTTAGGCTTTCCTGGATCCATTTTAGATCACCAAGAGTCATCTCTCAATGTATTTATGTATGACTCACATCCATAAAGTTTTTTAATGCGTGGAGTTATTGAATTGTCAACCTATTAGCCTCTTTATCCTATTACTTTCAAATTTTGCACCTGAGTTATGAATTAGGCCCAAAATATTAGTTGAGCCTCTTTCTCCTATTTCTTTCATATTTTGCACCTAATTTACGAATCAACCCCAATTTTGTAATTCCCCCCCTTTTCAAGCATTTCAAATTATTTTTTGGGTTGATTTATCAATTGTTCTCGATTTTACAATCAAGTATTTCATTCCTACCTATTGGTCATAAATTACACCCTTTTCACGATCATCATTTGCAGGGATTTTTATCTCGATGGCCCATGAATGAAGAATTGTTTTATAAGAATATTGAAAAGGATTTGTTTGTAGATAGCATGAAGAAGGCAATCTATTTCAGATGTGTGAGGTAAGAAGAAAGAGGATGAAGATAACAAGGCCAGATTGGATGCAGAACAAAAGGAAAAGCAGAGGAGAGAATGTGAAGACAAGTATTAAAAAAACGTATAGCCTATTGATGAGGAGCCATATTCTTTCTATCAATTAATAGTGACAATGTAATGGCGAAAGGTAAATTCAAGTGTTAGTCTAAATTCAAATGTCGGGGATATTACTCAAGGATATTCGATGGTGGTGATATATTAGTGATAAATGATCCTTACTGATTTAAGAGGATGAACATGTAGTTATTTACTCGGGATTTAGGGCTTTACCAATTAAAACCACCGTAACATGTGGCATAATCACATGGATTGTAGAGGTCGAAAGTTGGTTTCTAAAACCATGACTCTTAACACCACAAACAAATTTTCATCTAAAGGAGGTTTTGAAGGGTATAATGATATTTACTTTGAATAATCATATGATATTATCCACTATAATCAAGAACTAATGACAAAAGGACACCCGACAAGATGATCGAGTAATAATTAGTGAAGGCAATCATTTTAAGTACAAGAGGACCCACTCCACACAAGTCAGATCAAATATCTACATTCCATTATGGGGGAGTTGTTCTTTGGGATGTTGTGTTGGTATTCCATTGGGGAACTAACAAGTGTGAAGCACCACAAATGGTCCTAATTATATCCTTCAGGAATTGATCAACAATTGATATTACACTGCAAAGGAGGGCTTGTTCAAGATTTTATTGATTGAAACATGCCATGAATGACCTATATTTGATCCATCGAGAGATATATTCTTCATATTGCATCATGGAGGGTGATATTATTGGGGTATGATGAAGGATATACTATCGTAAATGGCCACAATTTTATCAAGATCTCGGGTCCATGGCTCACATGCCATTGCAAGGTACCCCTCTTAAGTACTAAGGATGGAAACCGCTCAACATTATAGATGATTATGCCATGAAAGATCCATAAAGAGGTCCACCTTAGGAGATTTCACCACTTGCTCAAGTTTTACCTAGACAATAGATACCCTTGCAACCACCCACAACAACAGTTCATCTTAGGTGGGCCACCTCCCCAAATGAATGAAGTAGTGCCAAAAGGGGAAAATGAACAAATGCATTAAACAACCATTTTTAGTTGGATTTATGAAAAGTTCCCCTAATTTTGTAAGATTAAGAGATAGTAACATCCCCAAAGAAACAACTAAGCCCTAAGTAAGAAGAGATCAACTAGTAGAGACAATAGGCTTATCAGGTCTATACAAGTAGCCCTTGATAGTAAAGGATCATGAATATTGATTCCACCAAGTTATTGAAATTTTGAGAGAGAGTTAATCCCTATCATTTTGAATTGTTTCCCTAACCCCACGCTAGGAGGATTAGTCACATTGTTTCTATATTCTTTCATTTCTCATTCTCTCCTCCTATGTAAGCATTAATGCGAGCTCCATATTTTTGGAAGGAAGTAATAAAGGGTCAAAGACAATGATTTTAAAGTCCCAACCTTCGTGTACTCATTGTATTTCAAAGAACTATTGAATTTATTGTAAAATTAGGGCTAAGGAACGTTTCCATTAGTGAAGTAATAATTCAAGCAAGTTATTCATGTGTTCTTCCAATCCCTAGATTATTTTCTATGTTGAATGAATCAATGGATCTATGCTTTGCCTTAATCATTTGGTTTTCTATGTTGAATGAATTTGTTAAATGAGAAAGTAATATGCTACTTCTTCTTGTGAGGCATTTCCATTTTCTAGCACTGTCTTGTGAACATAAAAGCATGATTAAGGAACCCTTCTGCATTGGGTTAACAATCTTGAATTTTAGAAATGTCTAAGTGTTTTTCCCTTTCACCCCTATAAAGAAAACACAAATCACTAGTAGTTGTAGGGATTGTTTTTATGCACCATTTTTCTTTACAATAAATTTAGTTGAGGCTTCGTTGGAAAAAGTTTTTCTAGGGTGAGAGACTAGCACAAATAAATTTAGGATAAATGAGGGTACCCCCTCTAGCTCGAGTATTAATTTAAAGGCTAAATTGACATAAGAAAGTTCTCTTGCACAATATACCTTGGCATTGAGACCTTAAGTGTGAGATGGAGAAACAACTTGGGAGACAATGCATGCATGGAAAATGAGATTGGTCTCTCCCTTTTCCTTAGATTAATAAGGGAAAGATAATACACTTGCCTAATTGAATACACCTAGTAATGGGTCTCCCACATCACCATTCTCAATTATCAAAGGGGAATAATTATTCATACATAATGGTGGGAACTCATTGAACATGAAAAGTAAATGGATCTTTCTCTAGTTGAAATGGGTGCATTAGTCGAATTGGGTGCATAAGTAGAGTATTGGAAGGTAAGTTTGAGGGGAAGAAATAAAAGTCCTACCTTTACTTAGAAGGGATATTAAGCTTAGTCCTAGAGAAAAAGAATATATATAAAGTGAAAAAATCAATAAACCTATCCCATAAGGTCCTAATTCACTAATAAGGTGGGGGTAATGCCATTTTAGAAGGTATCCTGCGGCATTGTCTATTGGTTGGATTTTAGAAGGTATCCTTTGGCCCATCGAACACTAGGAGTTATAAAGCCACTGGAAAACTTTTAAGATAGTTACAAGGGTTTTTTGGTCGGTCTGGTTACCAATGTTATTTTTGGTCGTTGATCACTTCGATGGTCAACGATTAGATCTCTACCACGCCTTCTCTCTTAACCAAATCAAACACTGCCTTGGGAATAATCAACCACAGGTTTTGTTGCACTTCAAATTATGATGAATTTCATAGGAGCTTCGGCCCGCTTCTCCTCGATCTCATTATTTTAAATCATTTTTTATTATCTTCAAATACATTTGAAATACTAAATATGGTTCGTACATCATCATATCCTACTTTGCTGTAAATACAAATCCATCCCATTCCTCGATAGTTTTACTTTATTAGTTCCGTTTTATTTTATTAGTCCCTGCCGAAGGCAAGCCACCGACTCTAATGTTAGATTTACCTTTGAATGACTATTAGTTCATCGTTGACTTTCAATACATCAATTATATTTTTTTTTAAGTTTATAAGATGGTTTGTAATTTTTTTATTAAATATTTTGTGAAAAAATATTTATTTACAATTATATTAGTTGTAACATAACTCTTATTGGTTGTAACATAAGTCTTATTGTAGACTTCGCCACTCCCGAGGTATTAGTCTTGGTTGTAACATAAGTCTTATTGTAGACTTTGCCACTCCCGAGGTATTTTCTTCATTGTATATCCTAGCTTTTTAGAGTTATATGCAATCATATATTTTATTCATTGCATATCCTAGCTTTTTAAGATTATATGGAATTGTATATCCTAGCTTTTTAGGATTATATGCAATCTGCAATCTTTTACCCAGGTGCATTAACACTTCGAGGTATTTTCTTCATTATATATCCTGCATTGTATATCCTATCTTTTTAGAATTATATGCAATCATATATTTTATTCATTGTATATCCTAGCCTTTTAGGATTATGTGGGTATAATAGTCACTCCCTGTGTATTGAATTTAGCATCCAAGGCCGTGCAGACACTAGCAGTTTTGACTTATATTGGCGGTTATATGGGCGGTATAACTGCATAACTCTTAGCAATTCCCTAATCCTGTGATGTAGCTAACATTGCCTATTATTTTATTTTTAATAGTGCAGTTATGGGATACCTATTATTTTATTTTCAATAATGCAGTTATGGGATACTTGAAAGCATTCTGAAATCATTAAATGTTGAGTTGTATGTTGTATTTGTATATTGTATTTATTGTTTGAGTTTTGTCTACTGTAGAGCACTGTGCCCTTTGGTCTATATCTAATACCTCAACTCTACTAATTGTTCCCTAAAAGAATTCAAAACATTATAAACCAATAAATACATTAAGAAATAGTACCATCCAAGCAACCGACAATATCCTTTCCTTCTTAACAACATTAAGAAGCTCACCTGTTTCTCAAATTTATCCAATTGACACCAGAATTGTCATGTTTTCAGCCAATATTTCCTGCTTTTGGTGAAGTGTCTCCAAAAGTAATAATCTTTCTTTCTTCATTTGCACACTAGAAATAGATGGTGGGTAATAAGTCATTTGCACACTAGAAATGGATGGTGGGTAATAATTCATTTGTTGTGACAAGTTTCAAATAACCTACTTCCATAATAGATGTTTCAAATGTTGAAGTTACAGAGACAGCTAAAGAAACATCATAAAATTATTCCTTTCCTTTTTCAGAATGTATTTGCTCAGTTTGAAGAGGTCCCATTTGCCTTTCATTTTTCAGCATGTTTTTGCCCAATTTGAAAGGGTCCCCGCACAGAGAAATTCCTCTTGGAGCCATTGTTGTTGCATTACTTTCTCCTATTGCTAATATGCCATCTCAACTCGCCCATGACAATCTAATAAAATTACAGAAGTAACAGAACGGTTTCCAATGATAACATATGGTGAAGTAAGGGCAACCTTAGCATTTTATCGGCTAACAAACTGTGCAAAATCTCTTTCAGAAATTATGTTATACAATTATAAAAACAAGATACTTTTATAATTGTATAACATAATATAATTTGAACAAAATCCTCTATACTAATCTCCATGAAGAGGAATAGTAAATACAAAAAATAGATTTTTTTGGAGTGTATCAAAGGTGATAAAAATATCTATTAAAAAACACTTAGAAAGAACTATAAGCCACCTACAAACTCAGCAAAACACATGCAACCTCATAAAACAAAAATCCTCTATACTAATCTCCATGAAGGAATAGTATTGTCAAAATACAAAAAATATATATATATTGGAGTGTATCAAGGGTGATGAGAATATCTATTAAAAAACACTTAGAAAGAACTGGAAGCCACCTACAAACTCAACAAAACACATGCAACCTCATAAAACAATGGATATAAGACCTAAATTACTAATATTTGGCAACAAAGGAAAATATTCTAAATTAGGTGCATAAGAATGAAAAAAAATTCAAATAAAACAAAGGATATAAGACCTAAATTACTAATATTTGGCAACAAAGAAAAATATTCTAAATTAGGTGCATAAGAATGAAAGAAAATTCAAATAAGAACATTATAAAACCCTCGACGAAGCTCTCCATATCGTTTATGTATGATTATTAGTTTCTCCAGCATTCAAGGTGATCTGAAAATAGTGGGCTGACATGTTATTCTATTCAAGCACCCTCTACTACATTAAAATAAAACTTTACAAGACCTTGCTCCATGTGTTAAAATATGCAAGATGAATTATGTGTTAAGTTCATGCTTCTTTTAAATGGTTATGTGTGAGGTCTTTGCAAGATTAAATATGTTGTTTTCATAAATAAAACAACAAAAATAACTTGCACCAAATAATAACCAGCAAACACTCACAATAAGAACAACATGATAAAGGAGTTCACCCCTCTCTGGGCTACATCTCCTTGAGCCTCCTTCAATGGACTTGGCTCTCTGGGATTAATTTGTTAAAGATTATTTTACAAGTTGTTCCTCAAATCAAATGGAAATACAGACTGTACCATTGGTTTCAGAATACATAAAAACCCAAAAAATGACTAATAAAACTCTGAAAACGGATCATGGCTCATCCAGGCATGACCTCTTCTACATGTGGCCTTAAGCTTCCCTGAGCTTCTCTGTGGAAAAAACATATGTAAAAGTACTCAAATGGATCTGAAACCTATCCCAAAGTGTTCAGAGCATATTAATTAGCCAAAAATGATTATTCAATCACATAAAACAAACATAGGCTCATCTGAGCAAGACCTCAATCAATGAGGGCTTCAAGCTCCCTAGAGCTCTCTGAAAATTCAATGGTTTAAAACCTGAAAAAGAAGTCTTCAAATGCCTGTGAAAACAGTGTCAATGGATTCAAAACGTCCAAAAACCCCTAGCTGGGCTTTTACAGCACCTCATTTGGCCAAAAAATGAAGAAGATAGGCTTTCTACCATTCTCTTCCTTCAAGCTTGTTGTCTCTGGTTCGCCAAAACGCACCTCTAGGCATTCAACCAAGAACACGCTCAAAAAATTGTGCTAAAACCTAGCACCAACGCGCAACCGCATAACGGTGCAAACTATCGAATGGTTAGGACACGCCCAACCCCTAACTGCCAAAGCCATGGTCACAAGGGTCCATGCAACCTCGCGCTATCGCAAAAGGGGCTCCGTTTACAAGCGAATAAATAAAGGACAAGTGGCGGTCGAATGGTTGCATAACCGTTTGAACACAAACCAAAACCCCGCCATTTTATGATGCATAGTCCATATGTAATTGAAAATATTGGTTTGGAACCGAATCCCATGGTAACCAACCACCCTAACTTCGGACTGTTTGTAACCCCGTCATAAAATGGAAACCGAATGATATCAACCAAACAGAAATGTAACCGGAGTATGGAACCTCGTTAATGCAATGTAATGTGGAATGTAACGGAACCATAACATGGTAAGGTTCTCGCGCAACATCTTTTTGTATCGTGGTCGCATGGGTATGCGCACAAAACCAAGGGCTGGGGCTAAGCCCCAACTCGGACCCCCGCGCCAACATACAACATAGTCAAACTTAAATATATAAGAATGCATATATATGATAAGAACTAATGTGTGGCGCGTCGGTTGGGTGGGCTTTGCCAAAGCTTTTCACGGTGGAGGGGTTCGAGTCTGGTGGATTCCATAATCTTTTAACCAAACAACCAATTACAACGGTGCCACGTGGCAACCCATGACTGGGCCACGTGGCACCACACCATTTGCCCATTAAATGCCACGTGTCACAACATCACTTGTCCACATCTACCAATCCGAAACTACCACATTAGCATATGCCAACTCAACGTACGGACATGTCACATCAACGTACGACCTCTACCACATCAGCATCCATACGGACTGTACGGACTGGACAGTCAGCTCTCATTTTTTTTACCTATTTGGCAATCTGAACAGATCGTGATATCTCTCTCATCCGACGTCTGTTTGAACCCAAACGAGTTGCGTTGGGTTCGTGACGATGAGGGCTACACACCCATTTGTTTTGAGGCAATTCCGAGAACTTTGATTTTTGAGCTAAATTTTGACCCCTGGTCCAGATTTTGATCACAAGGCATATCAATAATATCAATACGGAAAAGTAGCACCAACATCTCTCTCTTTTTAAGACATGTGAATAAGGGAATGTAGTATTAATGATCACTATATAATTGTTTTCTATCGCAAATTCAAATTTTTATTTTTTGACTAAGTTGTAAGACATATTAATAGGGAAAATTAGCATTAATGATCACTATATATTTTTATTTTTTGACGAGGTTTTAAGACATCTTAATAGGGAAAATTAGCATTAATGATCACTATATAGTTGTTTTCCATCGCAAATTCAAATTCTTTTGCGACAGGGACATCACGGAATCGCCACTAGAATGACACTTGTTGGAATCCATGCTAATAATGATGGAGAACCCATCAAGTCTAAAGGGTGTTTGAATAAGTTGACTATTCATTTACTATATTCTCTAATGATGTGGCCTACATTTCCTACACACTTCTATCAAATATTCTAAAAAGAAATCATATAACATTAGCAACAAATAAGATTGTACCTTAAGACATACATACGAATATACACATTGTGTCACTTAGAAACATATTTCACCCTTCCCCTCCGAGAACTCTTTAGATTTTGGAGTAAACATATTTGTGATTTATTACAGGGTAGAGGATTTCCTTATCTTTTACTCCTCCAAGTAGGTAATAGGTACATGTTTTAAATCATTTTTATTATCTTAAAATACTTTGAAATACTAAATATGATTTATATATGATCATATCCTCGTATGTTGTCAATACAAATTTATCCCATAGTTTTATTGATGTCCCTTGTAATAGTGATGGAGATCTTCCCATCAAATCTAAAAGATGTTGGAATAATTGGAATAATTTGGCCCTTCATTTGCTATTCTCCAATGATGTGTCTTTCATTGTCTACACACTTCTATAAGAGATTTTAAAAACAAACTCTATCTCATATACCATCGACAACAACTAAGGTTGTACCTTTGAGATATACACATGAATATACATGGTGTGTCACTTATAAAAATAGTCACCCTTCCCCTCCAAGAACTCTTTAGATTTTGGAGTAGACACCTTCATGAATTATCCCATAAACTCTAAACAAAAAATTATCTTGGACCTTGTTCTTATGGTACTTCTCAAACTTCTAACTTCTCATCGATGGTATTTGAGATAATGGTTCTGTAATAAAAAATAGTATAATGTTGACTAGGGTAGGTTCTTTAAAGGTTATCATAGGGTAACCTCATTATAATGGTTGATGGTATTTGAGATAATGGTTATGTAATAAAAAATAGTATAATGTTGACTAGGGTAGGTTCTTTAAAGGTTATCATAGGGTAACCTCATTATAATGGTTTTGATCTCAAGTTCATATCTTGTTTAGAAAATGGACTTAAAGGTACTCTAATGAAGATGATATGTTTAGAAAACTATTGAATCTTCTCTTGGGCATCGAAATTGAAAAAATGTTGGGTGTTTTTAGGACTAATTTGTGGCATTTAAAACTACCCTTCCTAGATATCATCTCCCATAATTTATATAGATATCAATCAACATAGCCACAAATTCAATAGCTTCACCCTTGGGCTAATAGGATTATCCATGTGGAATTCAAACATAATATCAAAACCCAAAGACTAAGTAGATATCATAACATTACAAGCCAAGTATTCATGAAGGAATCATAGGAAAAGGTTATTCTTGTTTTATGAAAGATATTATTTGTACTCAAAGGTGGCTCTAACTCTCCAGGAATTGCCTAATAATGAACCAAATACAACTACATAGAATCCCTTAAGTGTTGGATATGTGTTGTATCCTTTGCAAGTTGACTTAGTTACATCTTGGTGGGGGTTTGGGGGTTGTCTCTTGAATGAATGGAGTCTAGGGGGACCCACACCCTTTACTAAGGTTTCATGGGGGGCCAACAATCCTTTGAGGAAATTTCTTTTTGGTATGTTATCTATTATTTTGACCAATGGATTTGGCCCATTATAATATAATATAGGTTAAAGGATTATGGTTGCAATCTAATCCATCTTAATGGATTAGGGTTTTGGATGCTGAAAAATACCTATATATTGTATTGTGAATGGTGAATTTAATACAATGAGATAAAGAGAGGTATAACTCTCAATTAAGTTGGTTTTCTAGGTTAAGGGTTTCGAGGGTAAATGATGAAGACCAAATTTGGGGTCCCGAGAATCATTGATTTCTTTGGGTTCGATCCTCGGACCTGTGGGTTCTCTGGCCTGCACTGTACTGAATATTTGTCCATAGCAACAAACCTCCATCTACACCCTGGATTCGTCTAAGAGTCTTCATTTGCTTTCTCGTCCCTTTGAAGTTCATAGGAATTTTGTCTCTCGCGCAGGTCTATCGACCATCTCATATGACCTCAGGCTAGAACCTTGGCCTAGGCTTAACACCTTTATATCATATGACCACACGGAGGAACCTTGGGTGAAGATCAAAACATTCTATCGTTGCTTTCATAATGCACGAGAATGATCTGGTGAGTGATATAACGTTGAATGTTAGAACAAATGAAATGATCAACGATCCAGGTGAAGGATACGACATTCCGACATTTCTCAATCGTCGATCTTGCAGGTCGACTCTAGATCATTGATTTACCCCAAACTTAATACAATTGTGGGGAATCCATTATCCCAACGTCATCATGGCGATCACTGTCACTAGACCACTAAAAGGTTTCAAATTTCACACACTACCAAGGCCCCAATCCGGTTTGACGTCAAACCCAACCATGTGGACCTACTGACGTGGAATTTCCATGTGTCATTGTCGACTAAACAACCACGTGTTACATTGATCCATGACTTTCCCATGCCCAATTGTTGAATGGTAACTGGCATGTGTTGTCTTCTGAGTGGGCCATGTGTTAATCCTTAAGTGGTTGCATACATATGCTGACATATTTCAGATCAGATCGTCAGACTTCTCTCTGCGCTTGGGTATTCCCTGTGTCCGATATGACACGTTAAATCTCGAGCACCTTCACCGATCTGATCTGATTCTACGTCGTCGATCTTCTGATGAATGGACAGTTAGATCTTGCTGCTCCACTCTTTCGCTCTACTTCCAATATTCGTTGGTCTTCCCCTTCAACGAATGATTTCCACGTGTATCGGACATCGGGTCGTCGTAATGGTTTGGGAGTTATAAATGAGTTATGTTTTATGCTATAAATAAGTTATGTTTTCTGCTATGCATGTAGCACGCTCTCTGCTCTCACCATTTATCATTCAATTTCTATTGACTATACTTTTGGATATTGCAATAATTTAGTATATTGTATTGATTACTTTTACTCCGTGTAATACACAACGTGACTCCCTATTTTAGTTTTAACAAGGAACTTTATTATATTTAATTATTATAAATATTACAATAATCCAACTCTTCTATGTTGAACTAGTTTGCTAAGTGACAATGATTTTGCATGGGAGTTTGGTGCCATTGAAACCAAATTTATTTTTGAGAAGACATTGAAAGTTGGGTTATAATGATGTTTTTGATTAACATAAAGTGAGATTTAAGATGATTTAGATCTTGGGGGTTGAGATCTAGATGGCTTCAATGTCGAGAGAGGAGGAGCTTAGACGTGACAATCTTGCATGAAAAGAAGCATGGAAAAAAAAACATGTAAATGAAGTACTCTGGAGGCAAGGCTCAAATATGAGCCTCGCCTCTAAAACTAATTACTAGTAAATTACTCGGAGCTAATTAATCTCACAATGAACAATAAAAAATAGGAGAGAAGCCAAAATGAGTAATTTGATTTTATGAGAAGGCTTGCTAGGCCTTTATATAGCATTACAAAATGGTCCATTGGACAAAGTCAAAAAGAGCTCATTAAATGAGTTTATATTATTAGTATAATAGATCTAACTACCCAACTAACTAAGTAGTGGGAAATAAAACCCGATACAATAATGGAAAGAGCTAATTAAATGAGTCTCTATTATTATAATAATAGATCTAACTACCCAACTTAGTGAATCCAAGCCTAATGATAGTACACTCGGTGTTGTAGTGGACTCTTTAATCCCTTATTACAAAGAAGCCTTATCCCCCACACTCCTGCCTACCTTCCTGGGTAATTCGCTATACAAAACACTAGCCTCTGGTGCAGGCTTGGGACCCATTGAGATCTTGTCTTTGAACTCTGAAAAATACTACACCTGTTCAAGAGGGCATGGTTTTGAACACTCATCAATTAAAACTCGTAATGCTCATCGCAAGGAGGGCACTTCTACTATACACACATCGGTTTCTTCACATTCTCACACTGATATTGGGGCGCTTAAAGGCATGAAAGCCCTAGCAAGAGAAAAGTCATGATCTTTCTCTCCCTCAATATCATAGGGGTGGGGAGGCCCCTAAAAGTCGCCTCCTTTCACAAACATCTTTGGACATCATCTTCTTACAAGAAACTCTGGTTGACAGTAAATGGGCCAAATTATTTTTGAATAAGCTTCACTCAAACTGGCACACCTGCTCTGTAAACCCACTTGGTACCTTTGGGGGTTTGGCATTGGCTTGGGACTCTACCAAATTTGATTTTTTCCCCTTTCTTTGTTGTGGTGGCATCTTGTTGATTGGTACTTTCCGAAACAACAACAAGCAGATCAACCTTCTCAATTTATATGGTCCATGCTCCGATAGACATATTTTCTGGGAAAAGGTGGAAGCTCGGGGTTTGCTTGACCTTGAAAACTTAATTATAGAAGGACATATGAATTTTACAACCTCTGTAGGGGAAGTGTGGGGGGGCTCTTCCACCTTAGACACTCTGGAAGACTACTTTACTTCATTGTTCTTAGCTTACGATCTGGTGGACTATGCTCTAGACATTTTGGCTCCTACTTGGTGCAATGGATGGGTGGGATCAGACTCCATTTCCAAGAGACTTGATCAATTTCTAATTTCTGAACATCTTGTCTCCTTGGAGGATAGGATCCGCTCCTGGGTGGATTTCCCCTTTCTGTCAGATAATGCACGTATCTTATTTCATATGGAATCGACTGCCCTTCGGATATCTTATCCCTTCAAATTGAATTTAGGATGGCTACTAGAAGCCGATTTTAATTCTATTGTCTCTGAGGTGTGGAAAGATCCCCTCTTTCTCACTAAGCCAGGTATCCAACATCGCTTTATTTGGAATCTCAAGTGCCTTAAAGTCTACATAAAATCTTGGGCTTCTACCTACAGGAAACATAATACACAAAGGCTCCAAGACCTTGAATCTGAGATTCAGGCCCTTCTACTAGCAGATGCTCGGGTGGGGAACAACTGGGACATAAGTCAAGCTTTAAAAGGCTTTGAATCAGAAAGGAACTAGCTCCTTCTCAAAGAAGAAGCTACCTAGAGGCAACGATGTAGAACAAACTAGATCAAGTGTGGTGACCTCAACACCCAATATTTCCACAACTTTGCTAGATCTTGCAGGAACAAAAAACACATTTGGGAGATTGTCGATGCAACTGGTATACTTCACAGAGGACAAAAAGCCTTAAAAACAACAACAAATAGTCAATTCAAACCTTTCTCTGAGGCAAAGCCATCTGAAAATCTACAGGTTCCAGTCACAGTGGCAAGACTCTTTCCTCACACAATATCTGCGGATGATTCACTTACTCTAGACAACCCTTGCACGCTACATGAGATTTTGGTAGTGTTAAAATCCTTCTCCAAGGATAAAAGTCTAGGCCTTGATGGTTGGACTATTGAATTCTATCTGCACTTCTTTGATTTAGTTGGACCGGATCTTCTAGAGCTAGTGGAACACACCAGACTTAGTGGGAAGGTGGTTGGAGCTTTGAACTCGACTTTTCTTACATTCATCCCAAAAGTTTCCAACCCTTCCACATTTGGCGATTATAGACCTATTGCACTCTGCAATCTGTGTTACAAACTCATCTCAAAAGTTATTGCGACCATGAAAAATCCCATTCTCTCACGGACTCTTTCGAGAGAACAATTGGGTTTCTTAAAGGGACGTCAGATCCTAGATGTCATTGGCATTGCCCAGGAGTGCTTACACAGTATTAAAACAAAAAATTCAAAGGCGCTTATCCTCAAAATGGATCTCAAGAAGGCCTTCGACTGCATTGACTGGGACTTCCTCAAATTGATTCTGACTCAAACAGGATTTGGCCACTCTATGATCAAGTGGATCATGAGCTACGTGGTAAGTGAAAAAATTTCCGTATTGGTTAATGGAGAATCTTCCTCTTTATTCCGCGATGTAGAGGATTGTGGCAGGGCTGCCCCCTCTCACCTCTACTTTTCAATCTGGTTATGGAAGCCTTGAGTCTGCTTCTCAAAAATGGCCAAGAAGAAGGCAAGATCATTGGAATTAAGGTGTCCAGGATTATCAAGTTCTTACACCTCCTATTTTTCTATGATGTCCTCATCATGACAAATGACTCACTACAGGAATGGAAGGAAATAAATGATATTTTAAAGACCTTCTGCAGCACAACGGGCTTGTCGATCAACTGGGAAAAATCAACTTTCCACTTTGCAAACCTGCATCAACAAAACTTGGATCTGCTAAAAGGTATCTTTCCACACACTTGTATACACCTTTATAATGGTCTCAAATATCTGGGATATTTTTTAAAAGATGACTCCTAGAAGCTGACAAACTGGAACTGGCTCATAGAAAAAGTTGAAAAAAAGATTGCACACTGGTGCACGAGGTGGCTCTCCCTAGGAGGTTGGTTTTCACTCATCAAAGTTTTCCTAGAAGGACAACTAGTGTATTGGATGGCTCTCACAGCCATCCCTGCTATGGTTCTTGCAAAACTTTGAAGACTGACCTATAACTTCCTCTGGTCGGGCAGCTCAGAACACCCTCGTCAACACCTTTGCAATTGGGAATCATTAGCGAAACCAAAATTAAAGGGCAGATGGGGGATCCAGAATATCTATCATTTCAGCAAAGCTTTAGTGGTCAACTCTCTTTAGCACGTGCTAACAAAACCATGCATTTGGCACTCTGTCATCAAGGATAAATATCTCCCCCATACCACAGTTACCAGCTGGCTACGAAATGAGTCTGTCACTACTAGGGAGACTTCACATTTCTGGAGAAACTTAGAAAATTCAAAAATTTGGTTAAATCGTTGGCTTTGTTGGCAACCAAGCTCGGGTCACTCCATCATCCTCGGCATTGATTACATCCTTGGCATGGACAAAGCCTCTATTCTCCCTCCATAGTTGATAGCACACTTAAACACCAAGAATATCTGATACCTTTACCAAGCCATAGATATCTCCAGATCGGGTTTATCTTCAGATAGGTGGATTTCCAGTGCCACTCTAGAACTCAACGTTGAGCATGCATCATGCTGGAATACATTATGCACATAATTATCATGCTCGGGTATTCATCTTACTGACATTTATGATCATTTTATCTGGTAAGAGGGTGACCATTCGGGACACCTAAGAGTTAAGAATTCCTATGCAGTGATCACAAATACGCTCTGTCATACAAACATTAGTGGTTGGAGGAAACTCTGGTCCCGGCCCTTAGCACCCAAGTTAAAAAATTTCACCTGGCTCTTGATTGCAAATAAATTAAACACTTGGGATATCCTCCAAAGAAAGGTTTGGGCTGGCCCAAATATTTTCCAATTGTGATACAATGATGCAGAATCCTCAGACCATCTATTTATTAAGTGCCCTTTTTCCAGACAAGTTTGGGATAGAATTACACTGGAAATAAATCTAAAAACTAAATGGGATGGGTCTACAGTCACAACTTGCTTTGACTATTGGTCACATAGGGAAAAAAAACTCATACATCTCCCATCTTTGGTCTGTTGGTCCATTTGGATAGACATAAATTAAAAAATATTTGAAAATGGAACTCCATCCACAAGCTCGGCAACATACAAAACACTTGGAATGTATAAAACTTGGAAAGATATTCACACTAGAAAGTCAAGACTGCATAAAACAAGGCAGACACCTGAGATAGGGACATACCAATATGATGGTTTGATGGATTAACGTAGTAAAATGGCACTCAGAGCAGAGCTGGAGGATTTATGAGAATTACCAAAAATTCATCCTACAGATGGACCTTCAACTGTGGTCCGGGAACCAACACCAGGATGGAACTATTGGGTGCTCAGGCCATGCTACACTTGGAATCAAGACTAAATATTGAATTCCTTCAAATACTTGGGGATTCTAGTCTCCAGAACTATTATCGAGTGGTTGAATAACAAGGGAAAACTACAAGCCATCTTGCTTGTGGCCTAGAAGGACAGAATTAGAATACTCCAGCCCACTTTCAAAAATCTTATCAACAAGCACATCTATCGTGAGCACAACAAAAAGAAGATCAACTTTCAAAGGAAGCACTTCAGAATAATGCAGGCATTATAACATACAATCTTTGGATAGATGGACATGAGGGCCCACCATATTTCCTAAATATTTTTTAAGATCTTCTACACACCACTCAACGATCACCTATGTCTGAGCGAAGGATTTTCTATTGGTTCTTGATATATTTTTGAGAATACATGATAGCTAGTACTCAGGACGTAAACTCTTTATGTGTAATTTTTAGACTCACTTTTCCCTTGTTTTTTCATCTTATGATCTTTCTCCTTTTGCTAGTCGAGAGACCACTATAGGCAAAAGATTCATATGATAGTTGACCCTACAACTACGATTATAAATATTTTGTCATGAGAACACATTATATTTCAATATAATTGAGGAATGTTCCTGTTGGAAAAAAAAGTAGTGGAAAATAAAACCAATACAATAATGGAGAGGTGAGACTCTCTTTGACCTATATGGGCAACCTGTTAGCCCAATTAATTAATGAGGAGGTGAGAATATCCTTGATTTTTGGTTACTTTGTTTTATATCCTTTCTAAGTTTAGTGACCCAGGGTTCATGTCTATTCGGGTTTCCAACAAAGCCTCTAAAACTATCGGCCCTCATGGTAAACCAGAAGGAAACACAGCGCACAGGGTGCACTACATCATCTCACCTGAGATAGTATTAATGGGTGGCTACAATACTCATGTGTTTACAACCTGGGATTGAGTGAGAAATATGATAACTGTGTATTGGGAGTGCTACTGTACTTATTAACACAGTATACCATTTTCATGATTTATGCAAGAAATATAATAACTCATTCATTTAGCACATCTATATCTACTGAGACAATAAAGAAATAAATGCATTCAATCACATAACACAGATGTTACCATGGTTCACCCCCCGTGGGCTATGTCCACAAAGAGTTGGCTCTTATCTCTTTTATTATCCTCGTTCTGTCATTACAGCGTCGCACGCATTACAATTATTCTCCGTCAGGTTAAGATCTATTATGAGGCGGACTAGGTCGCACCAGGCTCCTCGGCCTACGATCTAACCCTCAATATCTACCCTCCTCTGGCCTCTCTATTCGTCTCTCTATATCTCTAGCAACTCGCTACAACAGAAAATTGTATCTATATCAACTCTCCCTATGAGACTTATATAACTATATTTATAAATTTATGGCTCTTTAGCCATTACAATACTTTACAAAAACCCTAACCCTAATGTCGTTAGGTCTTCCATGCATGCACACATGTTGTTCTTCCTTCTAGCTATCGCTTTCCTTGTCCATGCCTTCTTTCCCAAAATCACCTTGCTTTTCACCTTGGTCTGCTTCCAACAGGCCCCCAACACTAACATGTGGCTCATCCTGAGCCACCTAACCTTTGTGTGCTTCATCGATCTCCCTGGTGATCGCGTAGAACTTTTCCTTGAGCTCTTTTGCTTGTGTTTGCACTTGCGCAGTATTCTCCTTGAGTGCGTCTACTATCTGGGCTGCAATTTCGTCACTAATTAATCCTGCGCATTCTTCCTGGGTCTGTGTTATATGTGTCCTGGCTTCCTCTTCCTGTGCAAGGAATTCTGCTATTCTCTCTTGAAGCAGTTCCATTTGATCCTAACGCTCCTTTTTCAGTGTTTGCGCAGTGGTGAGTTCTACCTGTAGTTTCTTCATGTCTTGTGCCCCTTTGACGCGCTCCATGATAGGCATTGTCTTCTGCCTCTGCTTGAGGTCTTGGATAGTTGCACTTATCCTTTCTTCTTCCTTGTCCCATCGTTGGACTTGTTGATCCTCTTCTAGCTTCATCCACAGTTTTGTTTCATTCTCGAACAAGTCGACTGTTATGCTAACTTGTTGCTCTATCTCTTGTAGCTACTCTACTGCTCCTGCTTCCTTTGCTCCTTTACTTCTAGTGGAGTGGTGGGTGTGAGATGCTCGCGGAGATTTTGAATCTCCTTCTGATATTGATCGATTTCCTATGCAATCTGATCAATCTTCTCTGTTGTTGTGAGTTCATCCCTTTGTGCGGTCTTTGGAATCTTCTCGTAAGTTCCTGCCACTTTTTGTTCCAGTCCGTTTCCGTGCTCCCTCTCCTATTGGGTCTCAAACTTATCTTGCTCACATATTATTTCTAGTGCGTCCAACTTCTCCATTGCCTATTGTAATTCGGCTAAATCTGTGCGTGCACGAGACTATACCTCTTGGGTAATGCTAACTTGTAATTTGTGTAGATGTTTATATGGTATGTGTGGCAATACCAGTTAGAGTTGAGCCAAGTATTTTAGGGGTGTCTGCCCCATGATCTCATCCATGCGCAACATGCTAGGTGTAATGTGGAATTTCATGCTTGGTTGTGGTATTGTGTGGACTATGTCTCGCTCACCTTCTTCCGGTCCTTCTCTTGTCTATGATGTTGATGGACTTGTTCCTATGTTGTTTCTTGTTGTATGTGCTTCCCCGATATGCTTGAGGAACTATCGAATGTCTGCCAACTCTTCTTGAATTCTGTCCCTTTGGTGTGCAACATTATCAAAATTCTCGGATATACAATCTTGAACCCTTCGGGTTATCATCTCTACGTCATCCTCCTTGATCGTGTAATATGGGGGTGTTCTCTACGCCTTAATTTTCTTGCGTATGCCTCCCATCTGAGTGGTTGGTCACTTATTTAGGCCTAGTTCTTGTGGGTTGGGGCTTAGTGTAGTCCCCTGAGCTTCCTTGGCCTGTTTCTGTTGTTCTTGGGGTGACTTCATATTATTCTTCCTCCCCTTCTGGGACCCTATCTTAGTTGTCCCTTCATTCCTTTGCTTTGTTTTTGTCTGGCCCGTCCTTCATTTCTTGGGCACTAGGACTTCATGAGGTTGTGTTTCTTCCTGCCCTGTTTCCTCTTCCGCTGTCTTTGAGGGTATTTCTCAAGTGAGGACTAGAATATTCCATTCGTCCTCCCAATATTTGATAACCATATCAATGTCGCCCTCCATAATACAATAGCGCATTTGTAGCCACTTCTTATTGGGGTCCTTCTGTGCCTATATCCACATCGCATGTCGTGTGGCCTTGAAGTTGGCGATGTCTCGATATTGTGCGACAACCTGTGGTGTTATTCTCCACATATTGGAGATGGCCTCCTGTAGGTCATGAATGTATCCTTCAAATATAACTATGTTTATCTTTGTGTGCTTGGTATCTGGCACGATGCCTAGTGATAAATACCTTGCTCCACAATTCGACGTGGGTCTAGTGCCAAAAAATGTGTAACTCAATTCGTTCCATCCCATGATGGCTATCAATATGAGCAGGCAGGAGTAGTGAAATTTTGTTCCTAGATCCTGTGCATCCTTGCAGTCATCCAAAAAAAAATTCAAGAGATATGGTGCCCAGCTAATTGTGGTGCCCTCGACACATTATGCTACAATTGTAACGACCACAGCCGAAACTTCCTCCCTGTAGCATTTTCTTATCAACTTGCAGGCTAAGATTTTTGCGGCCATTTGTGTTGCGATATCATTGATCCTCTTGATGATGATTCCTCGCATCCCCCTATCAGTATCGTATTTATTCTTCATTTCCTCTGCAACTGCTTTCTCCTTTGTCTTATCATCAAGAAATTGCGTAGGATCCATGCCCCGAGATGGTAACCCTGTGATGTGCGCAATGAGATTTATGTCTATCGAGACAAGCTTGTCCAACCATATATCCATGCCATGTGTGACTGCCATCAATTGTTTGACGCATTCGTTTGCGTACTGTCCTATGCCAAAGTGTGGTAGATCTAGCATATCTAAAATCCATGTTTTCTCCAATCCCATTGCCCACTGGAGTGGTTGGTCAATCGGTTCCCCAACTGCATTCACTTCCACAGTCTGTAAGTATACTCTCTTTGCGAACTCCGGGAACTTATCTGTGTCTGTTACATCATGATCCGAGTATTTGAGCTTCTCGATATGGACCAACAAATCTGGCTTTACCTGTACCCCATCTGGTATACATGGAAAAACAAGGGTTGTGATGGGTTTCTTGTGAGGTGACCTAGTACCTATTGCTTGTCTTTCTTCAGCAGTGGTTGGCTCGAGGTTCCAATGACCATCATTTGTACTTTGAAATACCATTTTGGCCAACCCGTGGAATCCTCTACTGTTCCTTTTGGTGGGTGGTATGACATGGTTGTTTGCGATTTGTCTGGCTCGATTGCTTCTTCCTGATTCGTTTTTGTTCCATTTACTCTCAAAGTTGCTTCAGTGTTCTCTGGTTGTGCCTTCTTCAGAGTTTTTGCGTCTTGGTTCTGTTGTTCCTGTGCCTCTGTCAGCATATCTACATTCATGTCCTCCGATATTGGTTGTTGGGTTTCTTCCACCACGGGTGTGGGTTTCACCAGTGTTGTATCTGGTGATGGGATTTTTTAGACATTAACGACCTCCAGAGGATGTTGTTCGCTTTCCTATGATTGTGCATGTGCCCTAGTTCTAATTCTGGAGTGTCGTGTAGTCTGGGTCGACTCTGCTTGTTTTGGTGGTGCCATAGTGGTGATTTTCGAGCGTTTGTTGACTTCAATGGTCTTTGTAACCTATGTGAGCTGCATTATCTGCTTCGTATGCTTTCTCGCTCTCTGTATTTTCCAGTTTTTCAATAATCTGTTTGCTCCCGCGTCCGTGTTTTGTATAGGCATCATATGAAACTTGTTGAGGATGCTACCTTTATGACGGATTCAATGAACCTCTGATTCCTTCACACTTTCCATTACTCTCCCTCACCATCTCCAGTTGGTGAGATTAATGCGGTGTCCAACTGGTCCTTTCCGATATTCAATTCTACATAACTTTGTCGTTTCGTACTGCTTTTGTTGTCTTTCCATTTCCTTATTGTTTCCACTTTTGACCTGGTCGTTGGCCTTGTCTTCGTCGAGTTTGTATTCCTAAGTGTGTGTTCTCTTTCTTCTTTCGACGCACTGTGCTTCTGTTGGTACTATTTAATATACTGGTTTTTTTTACTGCACGGTGGGTGGTCGATTGTCCTTGTACAGCTTTAGTCGACTCTCGTTGATCATCCCTCTGAGTTTTGCGCTTGATAATTCTTTCAACTATACATCTCCTCCATATGTGACAATTTTTACTTCGTACGGTCCTAACCAATGCATTCTGAGCTCTCCTGGGTGTTGAAAGGATTTGTTGTCATACATCAACACTAGATCTCCTTTCTTGAACTTTTTCTTCTTGATGTGTCTGTCATGCCAAGCTTTGTCTCTTGCTTTCTAAACTTGTAGGTGAAATCCTGTTAAGATCTGATCTTCTTTCATGGTCATCAACTGATTTAGTCTCTCCTGTACCGCGCCTCGTTCTGTCATGTGTGTAATTGCTGCTATGTGCAAGCTTGGTACTAGAAATTATAATGGCACCACTGCTTCTTGGCCATAGACCAATTTAAATGGCGTGCACCCCGTCAAATTTTTGCACATAGTCCCGTAGTCCCATAATACTGCCAGTATTTTGAGGTCCCAATTGTCCCTATTGACATTACATATTTTTTTCAGTGCATTCTCCAAGATTTTGTTAAATGCCTCTACTGTGCCATTTTCTTGTGGGTGATATGGTGTGCTCTTCTGATGATGGACTTCAAACTCTTTGGTCATGGCATTGATAGTGTTGTTAATGAAGTGTGTGCCTTGGTTGCTCATCAAAAATCTTGGGCACCCAAATCGAGTGATTACTTGTTCAAATAGAAAGTGGGTTGTTGTTTCTGCACTGAAATCCTTCACTGGTGTTGCTTCCGCCCATCTTGTTAGGTATTCTGTCGCGGTAATGATGTACCTTTATCCTATTCTTTTTTCTAGTGGGTTGATTGGTCCCACAAAGTCTATTTCCCATTTATCGAATGCAAGTAATGTTATTTGTGGTAATAATGGCATCTCATCCCTTCTATTGGGTTTACCTACCCTGTGACAGACATCGCATCTCTAGCAGTACTCCTTCGAGTCTCTGTGAATGGTTGGCCACCATAGTCCTGTGCACAATACCTTCTACGTGATAGCTTTTCCTGCATAATGTCCTCCTGTTATTCCCTCATGGGATTCTATTAAAACTCTTGGTCTTTCATGTTCTAACACATATCTGCGCAAGATGATATCTACGCCCACTTTGTACAAGTGTCCTGCGATCAGTTGATAGTTTGCAGCTCAGACTACCAGGTTTTTCTTCTACGTGGTGCTATATTCTTGTGGCACAGTACCTGTTCTTAACTACTTAATGATATCTGCAAAGTATTCATCAACAATCTGAACTGAAAATAATTGTGCGTCTGGGAAGTTGTCTTCTAAATTCGTAGGTTCTTCTCCATTTGTGACCCTTGACAGGTGGTAAGGTCCTGCATTAATTTTTCTTGGGTTGAATATGACTTCAAAGTCAAATTCTTGAAACAGTAGTAACCATCGACATATTCTCCTCCCCTCCCCCTCCCCCCTCCCCCCCGAACACTAGCTTGTTGACTAGGTATTTCAGGGTTGAGTGATCTGTGAACATCTTAAAGTGTTTTCCCAATAAGTAATGTCTAAACTTTTGTAGTGTGTAGAACAAAGCTAGGCCTTCTCTCTCTGTGGTGTTGTAATTCTGTTCTGATTCTAATAGTTTTCTTCTCACAAAGGCTATAGGGTGGTCCAAATCTCTTGTTCCTGGCTACACCAAGATAGCTCCAAGTGCTATGGCTAATGCATCTACATGTATATGGAATGTCTTCTCCCAGTCTAGAAATACTAATATTGGCGCGGTGACCATCTTTTCCTTCAGGGTATCCAGACCGTGTTGACACTCGTCGTTCCACTGAAACTTTGTATCTTTTCTTAACAATTTTTCCATTGGCACGGTAATTTGCACGTATCCTTTGATGAACTTTCTATAGTACCCTGTGTGTCCCAAAGTTGCTCTTAGCTGATGAACTATTTTTGGTGGTGGCAATTTAACAATTACTGTGATATTTGCAGGGTCTACTAGTAAACCATATCTACATACTATATGACCCAATAGTATCCCAAACGATGTTCCAAATATACATTCTTTTATCTTTAGTGATATCTGGCACCACCTACATATTTCTAACATCATTCGTAAGACTTCTACATCATGTTCTTTCAACAAATTATAGACTATCTAATCATCCAAGTATACCTCTAGAAACTGGTGGATGGATTCCTTAAATGCAACAATGACTACTTTGGAAAATATTGTTCGTGCATTGTTCAGTCCAAACGGCATGACTGTGTACTGGTAAGATCCCCATTACGTCACAAAGGTGGTCTTGTATCTGTCTTCCTGTGCTATCTTGATCTGGTGGTAGCTTAAGAATCCATCAGTGAATGAGTAAGCTTTGTGTCCTCCTACATTCTCCAACACTTCATCCGTGAAAGGTGTAGGGAATGGGTCATGTAGGAATGAATCGTTCAACTTCCTCAAGTTGACGCATATCCATATCCCTCCTTGTTTCTTGTCATGAACTACCATGGGGCTTATCCATTTAGATTCTTCCACTGGTTTTATGATTCCGACTTCGAGTATTTTTTCGATCTCAGCTTTGACTTTCTGCTTATATATCGGGTTCAATCTATATGGTCGTTGTCTGATTGGTATCATGTTATCTCTAAGTGGTATCTTCATTTCTCCTAGATCTCCTGCTATACCCTTCATCTCTGTAAATGTTGTGGGAAATAGGTCATTGTATTCGCGTAGTAACTCTGTTATTCTCTCTATTGTTTTCTCATCCCAGTAATCTCTGATGCTGGCCATTTTGGGATTATCAGTTGTCCCAATGTTGACTTTCTTGACCTTAATCGGTGTAGCACTGACTTTTGATCGATAGGTGGAGCTTCCACTTCCCTTTCGCCTTCTGCTTCCTCGATCTGAATATCGTGCAGATCGTCTTCATTTGGTGCTTCCTCCTGCAGATGGTAATATGACAATAATTCTTTGATTGTTTGTGTGTTCCACTGTTGCTCTTATGTTATGAGCTCGACTTCTGGTTCATTGATGAATACAACCCCTCTTATCCTTTTAAGAGTTGCGTCTATGTTGGGGTTCTCATGCTTGAATGAGAAAGTGAATGTGAAATTCTATTGCAATACCGTCCATGTCACAGTTCCTTTGCGCAGTTCCTGGTCTCTGTACCAGTTTGTTGGTATGACCTTTAGAGTGTGTATAAAATGATGAGACCATTCATCTGGGGGTGTCAGTTTCCACAACATTCTACACTTCTCCAAGTGTTCCGTTGGTGCCCCCTGTCCATTGTACTTTTGTTGCTTATTGTTTTTTTGTTCTGTGCCGAACCTTATGCACAGTAACCACTTACATTGTTATCAATCTGTGATTGTCTCTTTGTGTGTGCCCCACCATTTTGCAAGTGTGGCCTTGAGTTCTATATCAAGTGATAAGAGTCTCTGATTATCTGAAACTTCATCTTCGTACTGTACTAAGAATATTTCAAGATCATTTATTCCATGGAAACTGGGTGGTTCTCTTATCTCCGTGCCTACCCATCTTACTGTGCAGTCTATTCGTGCACATATTCTCATGGAAACTTCATGTACCCTTTGTTTCCAGTTCTCTAAAAAGGTATCTTAGTCTATTGCACGTGAAGTAATGCTCCACCAACTAAGTATCCCATGTGTAGTTGGGTTTGCGTAATCTTCATCATGCACAGTTGTTTTGTACAACTGGCTGATTTCCTCTAAGTCCAAGCAAGTGGGTTCTATAAACATTTCTCCTTCTGATGGGTCTAATGGTGCGATGACACTGTATTAACCTGAATCAAATGTCATTCTTCGTGTCTTTAGATTTATTATGGCATCGTTTTCAAATTCCCAATCCAAGCCAAGCAACATTGGATATGGTGTTGTGTCATTCACTATTCCAATTACTTCAAAATCTGCTTTAGTGCGCACTCCATCCAGGTCTACTGTCACTCCTTTTAGTCTACCAATTGGTAGGACTTTGTGTTGGTTTGCTAGTTTCAGTTGAACCAATGAGTATTCTAATGTGGGCTCTCCCATGCATTTCCATGTATTCTTTGGTAATACATTAACTTCATATCCTAGATCCAGTATGATGTCTCCCATGTTTAAATCTCCAATGTTTTCATTTAGTCTGAACTCCCTACTTGTTCTTTTTCTTGTATGTAGGTGATTGATTGTCTTTTGTTCTAGTTTTCCTTTAGTCTCTATACTACATCTTTCTAATATTTTGTAGTATTTTCACAGATGATAGATCATTTAATACTTTGACACATGATTGCAAGAAGCCTTTGATTGTACTTACTTGTCTCGTAGATTGTATTTCGTTGGTATGATCCAATAACAGAGGCATCTCGTATTCTAACGCTTCTTTTCTTTGTTGCATAGTTGAAGTTGTCGCAATGTCCTCCTTCTGAAATTCTTTTCGCACTTGCTTAAATATCTCCTTCTCCTTCTACACGTCGAACTGCTTCCTTGGTTTGACGTTCTTCTTTACCCACTAGTGTTGTACCGACTCTTTTTAGACTGCGTTGTTCCCTATTTTAGCTCCTTCCTGGGTGACTATGTTGATGTTCCATCCTTCATTCCTTGCTTCGGCTGAGATCCATTGAACATTCTGGTTGTTATGGTTTCTTTTTTCCTGAATCTTTACTAATAGTGTCAGACATTCTTCTGTATCATGGTCTGATGCGTGACAATACATACATGTTGGTGGAAGTGGACATTCCCTTGCATAATGTCCCGGTTGTTGACAATTGTGACATACCACTGGTCCTCTACCTCATCCAAAACCTCCTCTAGCTCTTCCTCCACCTCTGTAGCCTGCTCGATCTCCTCTTCGTGCATTATACTGAGGCGCCTGATTGTACTACGCGGTATTGTACTGTGGTTGCACTGTGTTGTACTGTGGTTGCGCAGTATTGTATGGTTGCTGCACAATATTGTATTGTTGTTGCATAGTGGTGTATGGAGCTGGAACTTGCTTAAATTGTGGTGCGGCTTGCCCAGTCATCATTTCGGCCTGCACTATGTATGCATCTGATGTCCTTTCTCGCATCAACTCCATATTTCTACAATCTTTGTCGTCGTGGCCCACTGATTTTCAAAAGTTGCAATATGAACTCTTGGGGATTGTTTGGTATTTCTGCATCATTGAGCAATGATATGGATCATGGCCCGGTCTGTTACAAATTTCGCACCATAATCCTCCTGTTGGTAATGGATTTGGCATCCCTACTGCCATATACTACGCAAATGTTGGGCATTTGTTCTTTTGGTTCCCTTACGTCCTGCATGTGGTGCACCAAACGACTTCTCGTTTGTCCTTACTCTTATTCTGGTTTAGCTAGAAAGTTAAGTTCTTCAAATCCTCCTTTATTTCTTTGATGGCTAGATCCGTCTGCTGGTACTATTTTCTTCCATTTGTAGGGCTTCTTGTAGAGCCTCTACCTGTGTCTGAAACTTCTGTTGTCGCAGTGGATATTTTAAGTGTGGGAGTAGTGAGTTGAAAAACAAGTGTTGATGTTGCATATCGGTCATGAGATATTTCAGCTTTCCCTTCAGTCGCTTGAATCTCTGGTAAATATACTAGATGGATTCTCTCGATTTTTGTCTAATTTCGATCATCTCATTCATGTACTGATATTATGAACTCCACTTCTGGAACTCATTTATCAACAGTTTCTTGATGTCTGCGATTGTTCTGGTTTTCCTTGGTGGATTGTTTGTAGCTAAACTCATATACCAATATAGTGCGTGATCCCTTAATGTAATCGCTAGCTGTGTCCGTTTGGTATCTTCGCCTGTGATTTGTTTTTCTTCCCAAATATTCTCACAGATGAACAAGTGTTTTTTTGGGTCCTCTAACGCTTCTCCTTTAAATTCTGCTAAACCGATGGTGGGATCGTTTCCTCCCATTCTAAATGTTGAACTAATACCTTCGCGTAGTGTAGATACTTGACTAGTGCTACCTGAACTAGCTCCTCTAGTTGTTGCTCCTTGTGTAGATGTACTTCCTGCTGTCTGACTTCTTCCGAAATTTGGTTGTCTAAACGATGGTGTTCTATTTGGTGTATTAGTCGCACATGGTTTTATGGGTTCCACATTGACATTGATATGGATAGGATTTATGCCTTCTCTTCCCGTTCTTGGAACTCTTGTCTTCCTCTCATATGTTGTGTGCAGAATTTCCTCAATCTGCTCCACAACCCGAACATCCTCTACCTATTCCTCATCACTTGCCAAGCCTTCCCTCATGGCTATGACTCTCTTTTTGGTATTCACCTTGTATTGGTAGGATACTCCATTGCACGTCTTTCCAGTTGTCGCCAACATCCACTTGATCTAGTTGTCATCCATCATGTTCGGGTCCAAGGGTTCCTCCTTCTTTCCCTTATCCTTTCCTCCTTCCATTTCTCCCTTTTCTGTCAGTGCTTCCCCCCTTCCCCCATGCACGCAGGTAAGTTTAGCTATCTGATTCCATTTTCATTACACCTTTGTTGTATAACAATATCTTGATAGAAGCATACAACAATCTAATGTACATTCCTCGAGGTCCGCATAGAAATTATTGCGAGTGAATCTGTTGTTTACCTGTTGTAACTGCTCAATATGTATTGGGGTCCACTCTAACTGTCGGATCTAGTTCATTACATGGTTATCCTTCAACCTTAGTATCCACTCCTGCAATAAGTGTGGAAAATCATAGAAAAAGACTTTGTGTAAATCAGTAAACACGTATTTCTCAAGGTATTTGGGGGTTGTTATTTTAGGGTTTCTGTTATCTTTTTGTGCAAACTCCAACTCTTTTGTCCTTAGCGAGCTTTCGATCTCTGCTTTTGTGGAATTCCACAGTATCAACATCCTCTTCTAGTGTTTCATTGCTATCTACCCTAATATTTTCTTGATCCATCTCTAGTAGACCTTCAACTTATCTCATCTACTCAATCCTCTTCTGTTCCTACCAAAGACAACATAACCATTTGTTGTTTACTCTGTCTTATATCCTTTTTGAGTTTAGTGACCCAGGGTTCATGTATGTTCGGGTTTCCAACAAATCCTCTAAAACTATCGTCCCTCTTGGTAAACCAAAATGAAACACAGTGCACAGGGTGCACTACGTCGTCTCACCCGCTATAGTCTTAATGGGTGGTTGCAATACTCATGTTTTTACAGCCTAGGATTGAGTGAGAGATCTGATAATTGTGTATTGGGAGTGTTATTGTACTTATTAACGCAATATACCATTATCACAATTTATGCATGAAATATAATAACTCATTCATTTAGTGCATCTATATCTACTGAGACAATAAAGAAATACATACATTCAATCATATAACACAAATGTTACCATGGTTCACCCCCTCAGGCTACATCCACAAAGATTTGGCTCTTAGCTCTTTTATTATCGTCGTTCTATCATTACAAAGCCACACACTTTACAATTCTTCTCTGTCGGGTTAAGATATGTTATGAGGCGGACTAGGTCACACCAGGCTCCTCAGTTTGTGATCTAACCCTCAAGATATACTCTCCTCTGGCCTCTCTAGGTCAATAGATTACAAAAGTAGGTCATACAACAAAATATCATATATCATTCTATTTCTTGTATTCATCTCTCTATATCTCTAGCAGCTCACTACAACATAAAATTGTATCTATATCAACTCTCCCTATGAGACTTAGATAACTATATTTATACGTTTATGGCTCTTCAACCATTACAATACATTACAAAAACCCTAACCCTAATGTTGTTAGGTATTCCATGCATGTGCGCGTGTTGTTCTTCCTTCCAACTATCGCTTTCCTTGTGCATGAATTATTTCCCAAAATCACCTTGCTTTCTGCCTTGGTCTACTTCCAACATTGATCCACATGGACAATTTATTAGCTTTATAGCTCTATGACTTTTGCATCCGAATTTAGACCATATACCCCCTAAAATTTGGATCATTCCTCCCCGTTTAGAAAATGATGGTCCCCATCATTTAACTCATGGTACAAATAGACCCATGAGTACGATGTTATAATTCCCAAGGAAGGGAAGAGTTTTGTGTGGTTGACCCATAACCATTTACATTAATAAAAATGGAAAAATCACGACTTTGGAGGCTTTGAATCTCCTTCTACAAATTTATTCATAACTTCTGATACAGGTGATGAAATCCGATTCTGTCGAAGACCCATTTGAGATACTAAAGAGGTATTTCCATCGATATACAAAACTTGTTCCGAGGTGGCCCATGGAGGGAAAAAACCAGGCTGAAGTTGAAGGGTGCATGACCACGTTGGTTATAGACATGCACTACTTCAAACAAAGATATCTCATAAACCAGACAATGAAATGAAATTCCGTGAAATACCCATTTGAGATATTGAAGAGATATTTCCATCCATATGTGTAAATCATTGTGTAATTTCTTAAGAAGAGAGAAAAATCCTATTGAATATGGTGGTACATGCAACCTCCTTGGGTGAAATACATGTTGATATTCAATCGATGATATCTCTCAAACCACGAAGCAAAATGAGATTTCATGAAATACCCATTTGATATATTAAAGAGATATTTCTAGCCATATGTGTAACTCCTTCTATAGTTTCCCGAGAAGGGAAAAAATCCTGTTCAATATGGTGGTACGTGCGACCTCCTTCGGTCAAATACATGTTGAGATTCAATCGATGATATCTCTCAAACCAGGAAGCCAAATTAGATTCTGAGAAATACCCATTTTACATATTGAAGATATATTTACATCCATATGTGTAAATCCTTCTGTAGTTTCTCGAGAAAGGAGAAAAGTACTGTTGAATATGGTGGTATGTGCAACCTTCTTGGGTCAAATACATGTTGAGATTAAATCGATGATATCTCTCAAACTAGGAAGCCAAAAGAGATTCTGCGAAATACCCATTTGAGATATTTAAGAGATGTTTCCAATGAGATATGGTAGAACCTTTGAAATGATGTGTAGAAGTCGAAACACTTATTTGAATTTGACTGATTATAGAGGGCCACAAAGGATGACAAGGGTTTGTAGAGCAACATGGGCTGTTGTAGAGATTGTGGAACCTCTGTGGGCAACATGGACACTGTTACACATCAAAATTACTCATTACTATGATGGCCTAGTGTCGTCATTAGCAAATGTTGCAAGTATCGCATTTCACCCATAAGTGTTGCAAATATCATACTGTCATCTTGCCTATGTCATGTCTCGGACGACATTATCAAGGAACACTTAAAAGACTGGTTTTGAAGAGGAGAAGTCATTTGACAAAGAGTACAAGTCTTTTTCCATGGAAAAAGCCACTCACTAATCAATTTTGGAAGGCAACACTCCTCTATACACTGTCAAGGAGTGCCAGCGCTATGTACCCTCTTCTGGGGGAGCGTTGGAACGCTCTATGCCCCCTTTTGAGGGATTGTTGCCCTTTTTGAGCGAATTTTGGACTGTTGAGAGAAATCAGGGAAGAATTCCCTTAATCTCTGGAGTTGGTTAGATTCGAATCTGAGGTCAAGCCTTGATCTCAAGGAATATCCACAACTGAAGGAGAAGAATCCTCAACCTATCCCAATAATCTCTTAAGTGGTTAGGCCTCTTCAAGCCTATATAAGGAGGCCTCCTCATGGTGAAAGGGGAGACATTGTAGGGCATCAAAATTATGATCTCATAAGGGAGATATCATTGAAGCATCATCATTCTGTGTGTGGATTATTTGAGCAAGGGTCTGGACAGAGAGCTTGGTGAAGTTGTTGCACCTACATCCATGGTTGTAAGCATTTCACTTTGTTTTCATTAATATAAATCTATGCTTGGCCTGTTTCCTTTAAGTTTGTGTATGTTCCATGAACTTCTTTCTTTCTATAGATGTATTATGGAGCTAATCATGGTAGAGTAGGAAGTATGTCTCATTGTTTTTTATCATTGTATTGCAGGACCTTCTGCAGAACTTGGAGATCAAGATTAGCCTGGATCGAGCAAGGACAAATGTCGGTAAAGGTATTTACTCTTCTTCCTTCTTCTTCTTTGAATAGTTTAGCTTCATGAAAAGGAATGTCAGTTTCCACAATAATTCTTTCTGTCTTGGTCATAGGGGTCTAGTATCCAAGAGGAATTCTACTTGTCTGCAGGGGGATTCTCCTATAACAAAAATTGGTGACTCCATTGGGGAGGAACTTTGATTTTTGATTCCTTTCCTAGGTCTTGTTTTAGACTTTTCTCATCTTTGACCTTATTCACACTGTGTCTCTGATCCTTAGAATTGTGTTGATTGGTTCTTTACCTCATCTCATACACTTTTGTTTCCCGAGCTTGCTTGAATTTTTGGATTTTGGGCATTTTTCTGAATGTTTAGTGGCCAACGCCCCCCTGCCTCTTCTACCAGAGCGTTGGCTCTCCCTACCAAGCTTACATAGAATGTTGCAACATTCTGGTGCCCTTGACACCACAATGTTGTCCCTTTTCTATTCAAAATCTTGTAGGAGTTTAATCTCTGAGTTCAGTTTCTTGCTTTTTGCACTTACTCAGAGTCCTTACAACCTCAGTACATCTTTGTCTTGGCCTTCAACAATTTTCTTTCTGAGAGTTGATCACCTTTTTTTTTGGAATTTTGATATTTTTTCCTTACCTTGAAGTCACTCTTTGTCTTTGACGATTTAGAGTCAACTTACTGTTTTCCTCTCATTTATCTGACTGAGTGAAAGATTTTGTAAGGAAATTCAAAGGTCTGTGCACCTTTCCATTTGATATTTGACGTTATCTTGTCCAAACCTTTTTCCTTCTTTTTGAGTTTTTGGTTTTCCTTTTGCAAGTTTGGTTATCTTTGTCTTTCTTGTTTAATCACGATGAGAGTGTGTTTTTTTCTTATGTAAAGTTTGCTTTTGATTGTCTAAATCTCATTGATCTTAAAGTCTCAATGACATAGGAAGATTTTCATCAGATTGATTATCATTCACACATAAAGAAAAATGATACATTTTTATGATTGTTTTTGGATATTAGAACAAAATTCTATGAAATTTTTAGCATGATACTGGATTTAATTGAGAAACAATTGCATGAGGATACTGCATCTTAGTGTTTGACAGTAAAAAGAACATTTTCCTCCTTCCCTTAAATAGGCATTCATTGAAAGAAAAGACTCCTTATCATTTCTTATGCATTTTTTTGGAAATTGAGTCATAATACCATCAGTTTCATTGTCATACACCCTTGACTAAATAACAACTGCAAAATTAACGCTAATTAAAATTCATATATAACTTTTTGTTTTTAGAATCTTCCACCAACACTAGAATAGGATTAACACTTTGGATTAGGCTGTGAGTACAACTCTCCAAAGTATTCAAAACAAACATTAGCATCTTGCGATAGGGAGAGAAAATCCAATTGTCGTATAGGTTTTCTGGGATCCCCCTCTCACATAGGGGTTATGCACGAGGTCACATTAGATAGATTTACAAAGATTATCCCTCTGTGGTTCAACCGTTTGTAGTGGTCAGATCGTATATTGAGGGTTCTTCGTGAGGTTCAGCTAGTTTCATTTGGTCTCGGTGCTTCGTGAACTTCGAATCTGTTCGAGGTCCTATGGAATTCTACCGATCCACTTGTCCTCGGTTCTCTCAAAGGATTTCAGACTTGTTATCCTGCTCATATGTTCAGAATAGACTGTCGACTGTACTCGCCCAGGAGCTAACTGCGAGTTGGTGTCCTTAATAGCCATAATATTTAGGTACTTACACAAGGTGATGGTGAAGAGAATTCTCACTGTACCTGGAATAGACATTGGTCAAACTCACTTGGGCTTCTTGGAGGGTAAATCCACAATTACTGCGTGGAAGCTTGCACCAGGGCGCAAGTCCATTAAGCAGTTCGCCTTCGTAACTGTTCCACCATATCCTAGCCCCTTCTTGACTTGATCATGCGACGTTGGATTTCATCATCAACTAGTACGGTCATCAAGAGAAGGTTTTGTTTGCTTGGTTTGATTCCTATATTTGATTAGTGTATGTTGTTTCTTTTTCGTTAGTTGGCCATAGATTTTTTCCATCGAATTTTTTCTGCCAACATCGACTCTCCACGTCGTTCATGTAGGGTACAGGGACTTCCCCCAGAAAATATGGAAGAATCTACCCCTTTACCCCCTCATTCTATGGAGGGCTCTCCTCAATAAAGCGAGGTCCACGACATTATAACCTCATAGGAGGAAGTTTCCACCTCTTTAGAAAATTTTTGAATTGTTTTGGATTCTATGGAGGCTTTCTGCATTCCCACAGGATATGAAAGGCATTTTCTCCAGCTCAATTAAGCCAGAGAACTTGTTTTCATAGATCCTTCTGACATTTCGACCAACCCTCATTCAGGCCCTCAAGTTGGAGACCCCCTTTGGAATGTTGACATAGTTCGAAGCTCATCTCGTACGGTGCAAGACCTTTACAGATTAGGGATAGGTGTTGATATACCTGTCATATCCCAACTACTAGAAACATTTGTTACCTATATCGTACCTTTAGATCATTTTACTAGTACAACTGTTAGTTTAATCACATCGTCTGTTGGTCTGAACATGAAATCTGTTGGTCCAAGTTCCACTATTTCTATCCAAATGGGCCATTCTACGATGGTCCCTCACGTTGCAACTATTCCTACTGGTAATGTGGTGGTTAGCCAAGCTTCCATTGGTACACCACTTTCATCTAGACCTTCTTTTTCACTTCCCCTTGAGTACAGATCACTGAATTCTTTCATTGTCAACACTACCCAGGTTATACCTGAAAGTTCTATACCTATCCAACAACCCGGAGGAACTGGTCTTGGTGGCTCTAATCCATTAAGCGGCACCAGTCAGTCGTTTACGCCTGGTTTCCAAACTCCAGGGACTCAACCTCATGCTGGGGGGAAACCTCCTTTCAGAGGACAACCTCCATTTGGAGGGAAACCTCCGTTTGGAGGGCAACCTCCTATTGGGGGGAAACCTCCTTTCGGAGGACAACCTCTGTTTGGAGGGAAACCTCTATTTGGAGGGCAATCTCCTGATGGGGGGAAACCTCCTTTCAGAGGGAAACCTCCATTTGGAGGACAACCTCATGATGGGGGGAAACCTCAGACTGGAGCCCATCATCAACCCTATAGACAAAATGCGTCTACAATGCACAATCCATGGAACATCCCTTTCCGAGGAAACCCAAAGTTCTCTGGGGGACATAATCCTCAAGGTCTACAACAACCTCCTCTTTCTTAGGGGACTAATATATATCCTCCTTATGGACAAAATGTTTACCCCCCCTATTGGAAAGCACCAAATCCAAATTATAATCCTCAAAACCCATCAAGTTATCCTCTGCTCCCACATGTTTCTCAACCCTCCTCGAATCTTGTTTACTCTGGTCAACAACAACCGTATGCATGAGGACCCTCTGGTTACAATTATCCACCTAACCTAGTTTACAGTCCTACTGGTGTCCCTATGTCACACCAGTATCACCCTCAGGTTAATCGACAACTATTGTTCCTTTCTACTCTGGATGTCCCAAACCTGTCTCGGTTGACCAATGATCCTATACGTCATTATCCTTTCTAGCCAGTGATTCTGAATAAACTACCTTCTGATATTCCAAAATTTGACGGTAAACTTGGAGAAGACTGTTGTTGGGGAAAAACACCCTACAGACTAGCAAATAGAGTTCAGACTTTGCATGCAGATATGACCGAATAGAAATTACTTTCTACCTTCATCCCTCGATTTAAATCCCCTTTTCTTAGTAAATGCATGGAAAGATCAACCTACCTCGTTACTGGCGTTTGATGTCGATCCTCCGTTGTGCTTGATTACTTGTTCACAATACTCCTTCCAAAGCTGACCTGCATTCAAGACGAGCAACAACTATGCATGCATACTACTTATATACTCACGGGTTAGAAATCAAACATAAGTTAATCAAACCATAAAAATTTCATGAATTGGGACGAGAAAAGCATTCTCTTTATTACTTAAAATGAGTCAACTTACAAAAGCTGAGACCGACCACCGCTCCTTGAACCTGATCCTGGGCTCCTCTTCTTCTGTCCTTCAACTTCTTTGCTTTGAATCTCCTTTGGCATAAGGAAAGGCTAAAGGGTTGGGACAATGGGAATACGTAAATGGGAAGATTTTCTTTGCTATATTTTTCCTCCTCCAAATGGTACCCCTACCCCTTCTTTTATAGGCTAGAAGGAGCTAGGTATTTGGATGAACCCTTGGCCATGCATGGCTGGGAGTTTCAGTTAACTCACCCATAGCTTTTTTTTCCTTCGGAAACTTTCCTTTTTTCATTCTTTTGTCTATCCACAAGGGTTGTTTTGGGTTAGCCAATGTGTACACGCGTGTAGTAATGGGTTAGGGCACGTGGGCCTTTACACAAGAGGATTTTCAAAGAGTTGTTCAGCAGTGTTTTTGGCAAAGAAAGGATGTGTGTTGGCCTGATGCTAGGTAAGCGTGTGTGGTGAAATTTAGGGTTATAACAGATGCCCCCTAATGTGTGAGGCCAGAAGATCATCTGATGGCCGAAATACATTACCAATCTTTACTAATGTGCCGAACAATTGAGCCCAAGGATCAGGAACCGGGAGGTGTCGTCTGCAAAATAACAAATGTCTCACCGAGGCGAGCATACCCATGCTCGGGATAAAAATAGAACCATGGTTACCAATCAAATACACTGTAGATCCATGTCAAATAACTATAAATAGTAGCTGCGAACAATACACAGTGGAGCTACATCTCGAAATCAGAAAGATATACATGTAGAGTATCCATCTTCCAGAAGTTGATTCGGCCTGATGGCTGGAGATGAGATCTTCAGAGCTCGAGCAACAACTTCAAAATCTTCAAAAACTGGGTAGGAGTGTAATATGGTTGTACGACTGCACTACCTAGAGGTCTTTGACAGCTCGTCGGTCATGGACTTGATAATCTTGATTATCAGACTGAAGGCTTCAGTGATTTCGAACAAGGACTTGATTGGACGTTCAGGATGGTCGGGTATGCGGACAAGAGACATATTGCAGAGGGGATGACTCAGGCTTAGTGACAAACTTCCCTTGGACAATAGCACAAAAAGTGATGAGACTCAGGTAGCATGAATGTTAATCATAAGTCTACGAAGCAGGAGGCAACGCAAACTCTCCATATGTTTGGACGAATAACCAAACGGTGGAGGACACAACTCGATATAGCAAAAAAATCTTCCTAAGGTCGTACTACATCCCATATTCTGATGAACAAATGGACAGATGTGCTTTATCCAAGGGAAACTCATTATTCTGCCAATAAAGAAAATACTTTTCCCTTCCTCTTTTTGGGGTATATTTGATTTTTTTGTTCTTTTCGATAACTGTGGAAAAATAATAAAGGAATATTGCGTTACAATGGAGGAACGAGTATTGCAAACATACAAGCTCAAGACACAAGGAAAAGACTGATGTTCTAGTAAAATGATACTCGGGAAAAATCCTCCGGTGGCCAAAGGTGTTGAGATGCAGAAGCAAACTTTCACAGAGCTGGTGGATAAGGTATGCAAATGCGGTTGATAAAACACACAATGGTAACGTCCTTCGATGTAAGTTTAACAAGCCCAGAGAAGGTAATCTCGGTGGTTTTTCATATTTAGAGAGTCAGAAAAAACATAAAAGGAGACTCCATTAGGGTACCTTTTTCGAAGATAGTCTAGTCGGTTCGAAAAAGAGGTAAACTAGCACCAATTAGACGTCGATTCAGAACCATTTTAACGAGTGTGACAAGTACAAGATCACTCGGCCATTTTTTCACTTTTAAGGAGTCAGAAAAAAGATTAACTATGGACTCCGTTAGGAATATTCTTTTGGACCAATTTAATGAGTGTAAAAGAATAAGGTCACTCGACGATCTTTTCAATTTTAGGGAGTCTGAAAAGAGCTTAACTATGGACTCTGTGGGGGTTTCTTTTTTGTAAGTTTAGTCCCTTAGGCCCGAAAAAGGGATAAAATTATACCTGAGAGTACTCTTCTAAAGAACGGAAGTTCTATAGAGTATACCTTTGTTCGTACAGTTGACCATCCGGACCGAAAAAGGGGTAAACTACCGCCGGACATATGTGACTTCAAATTTCAGTTTAACGAGCGTGAAAGGCCACAAGATCGCTCGACAATCTTTTCATGTTTAGAGGGTCTGAAAAGGGCTTAAAAGGAGACCCATTATTTTTTGGGAGTCCTGAGGGTGATACAAAGAGCAAACAAGAATCATGCAAATAAGGCTCAAACTCATATTCAAGAAAGACTATAAGGACTCCCGAGCCTACAGTGTTTTAGAGATGGCATGGACACCATAATGCAACCAGGACCTACCTAGGGCATCCATGTTTTGGTAAGCTCTACCGCCGAGTAATGACACTTCTAAAAAAAATATGATGGTTCCATGTCACAACCTGATGGGATCGATCCTATAGCAGAGGAAAAAGACAACGAGATGCAAAAGTCAGGGTAGTAACCTAACCTATATGCTCAAGTTGATTCTTGGAAAAAATTTCATGGACTATCAAAATTTTCTCAAAACTCAAAAAAAGTGTCCCAATACCCGATCAAATCCCTCCCATATAACTCCTGAATCACTCTAAATGGTTTTTGGTATAAAGAAACTGATAAGGGAGGCCAAAAAAGTGACAAAARGAGGCCAAAAAGTCTATAAATAGAAGTTGGCAGCTCATTATCACCATTGTTGATTTGGAAATTGACTCTGGAGCCAAAAGACCCCCTTTGCTAAAAACGGTGATTTCGGGAGCTACAATGGACGAAATGAACTTCCTCTTGGACCAAGTAAGTACAAACTCCCATATCTAGCTATTCAATTCTTCAATTTTTCCTTTAAGTTCGTTTTTTGGGTAGGCGTCGACCTTAAAAAGGTCGGCCCTAGGTACACGCGGGCAGAGTAAATATTGCCTGCATGTACACACGATTGTCACTTAAACAGAGCACGTGGACCCCCTTTTTATAGAAAAAAGAATCAAATAGCACACTAACCCCCCTGAACTTTGTTGTGTTGGTAGGATGTATGTCCAGTGGAGGAAAAGGGAGCATGAAGCAATCAGTGAGTTGGTCACGGGAGATCCGAATGTCATGGCCATGTTGATGCAATGTGGTTTACTGAAGTTCTTCCTCTATCCATTTATGCGAGCGCAACCAAGGCTACTGAATTCCTTGATTGACTACTGGCACCCTGATGCAGAGGCCTTCATGCTAGAGGGGCAATCACTGGTTCCCACCACCGAGGATATCTACTTTTTGACTGGCCTCTCAAGGAGAGGGGAACCAGTCAACTTCAGGACGTTTCCTGCGGGACCGAATAACATATCGAAACTGATAGCCGAGCACTGTGAGGCTGGGACTAACCGTGTGAGCTCCGAGGTACCTATCAGTAAGATCACTAACCTATCACTGCAGACGATATTATTATTGATTGGGAAGATTATTGGTTCAGCAGCCTTGCATCAGGCGTCTCACGCATAGATGATCTGTGCTATCCAGTGCTTGAATGCATAGATTTTTGACTGGAGTACCACACTACTCGAGTGCATGAAGAGACAATTGACAAATTGTCGATAGCGAACACAAAGGAACTTTGGGTTTGGGACGATTTTGTGTTCATTCTTCTTTGAGAGGGTTCTGAGCTTTAGTCCTCGAGAAGTAGTATGAGGACATCAGGCCTCTTTTCCTGCAGTGTGTAGATGGGCATTATTACTGTTGCGATAGGGTGGTGGAAGGAATAATGAGTCTTTCGATGATGATTTCTTTGTGTGGCTGTCACGACAGATCCATGTGATCAAGGATTACCCATATGCAGGGATAGATTTTTCTAGAGATCCTGAGATACCTGTGCCTCCTAGTGAGGACCGAGGGGAGACGGGTAAGTCTCCAACTTTGTAGTTTTTTTGTTGTTGTTTGTATATGTAATTTTTATGTCTCTTTTGTAATATATATCATTTTTTTATATGCCAGAGTATTTGATGGGTATACGTTTGTTGCATGCAGATGTGGGACCCGTGTGACCTATCAATTATGCACGAAACATGCATCATCCTCGGCCAGAAGCCACAGTTGTCGCCGCCAAGGGAGCAGTAGTAGCAGGGAACCTCCCAGCCGGGGAGGCTGAGAGGGTCCTTAGACGAGTTGAGAAGAACTTCACTGCACTCACTCGCACAGTCCCGATGGCAGAGATAGAGGACCTGCCGCCATCCATGTAGCCTCATGTAGTGGGGGCACCTCGGACGTGGGTCCGATTGTTTAGGCATTTATCCCATGTTGTGGACTATTATAACAGGGCCCATAGGCCCTGAACCTACTTAGACTTTTTATGTGCCACGAGCACTTTTCTTGTATATATTTCTTGAGGGTATAAGCCTTGTGATTCGTTATTAGTCCCATTTTTGAGGTGCTTGCATCCATCTATGTACTCTGGTTATTTTATGATGTTATATATGTTTTTTTGATCTTTTGTGTCTTATGGATCACGTGTGAAAAAATGTATTTACATGCTTATGTCAATGTTCTTTCATATGTGTGCAAGATGCCAATCTAAAATTTGATTAGCTAGAGTATCTGTAATTTGGTTTAATCTCCTAGGAACATGAAAATTTGTAATATAATCAAAGTTTCATTCTAAGAGACGTACCCTAAGGAATCGTCGGTGTAAAGTTGGATCATGAACCCGGTATACTCTGTTTAGCTGTGACACAACCAGTTGAGCATCAAGATAGACCCGGAGATGAGAGATACCCAATGAAAATGCGTCACGAAGAAACTCAATAACTACGCTATACTCGACGACATTATTTGTGGTGTCACCTAAGCATATACCTCCGGAAGATAAAAACTGGCCCTGAGGTGTAAAGATTACCCAAGCTGCAGAGGCAAGCCTCCAAGTGTGTCAACTAGCCCCGTCTGCATACCCAATGAACACCTCGGAATCACTTGACATCTGCCATATTGAAGAAAGATAACATCAATGACACATCCATAACACTTAAAAGAAACTAAAAAGTAATAGTACAAAGATTATACATGTGTTACAAAAAGTTACCCACAGTGACCTGCCTATAAGTAATACTTCTTGAGGTAAATCCCATTTCTAGGCTCCGCCAAAGCATTCCCTTCAAAATCAACCAAATGATAAGCACCCTTTTTTAATACCTCTTTTATGATGAAGGGTCTGAACCACATGGGTTTGAATTTTCCTGCCCCTAGGGGGTCCTTATCTTGATCATAGACCAGGGCAAGGTTGCCTTCAGAGAAAATCCGAGGATGAATGGACCTATCATACTGACACTTGACCTTATGTTTGTGAGCCTCGTTGGCCAGGGCCGCATCACGACACTACTCATTGAGCTGCTCAAGGTGTACTAATCGTTCTTCAAGTGGAGAAGTGTCTGGCAATAATTGTACTGCCAATTTTAGAGATGGGATCTGACATTCGATGGGAAAGACTGCCTCCAACCCGTAAACAAGTTGAAAATGTGAGAAACCAGTTGCAGTCTTAATAGACGTTCGGTAAGCCCATAATGCCGAGTATAACATCAAATGCCAATTTGACTTGGTTGAGTTGATAGTTCGCTATAGAATAGTCTTAAGAGTTTTGTTTACAACTTCCACCTGCCCATTGGCTTGGGGGTAGTAGGGCGATGAATGATCTTGCCGTAACCTAAGCTTTGGTGTTAACTCGGTCATCATTTGGTTCTAAAAGTGACTACCATGGTCAGTGACAATCTCTCTTGGGACGTTGAACCTTGCTATAATCTGGTTGAATAAAAAGAGAGTTGCAGTCTCTCCATCATCTTTAAATGTTGGCATAGCTTCGACCCACTTAGTGAAGTAGTCGACAGCTACGATGATATAGAGGTGCCCCCTTGCTGACGGGGGGTTGCAAGTAGTGTAATCAATCCCCCATTTGGTGAAGGGACCAAATATGATGATAGGAAACATAGGAGCAGGATGTGCCCTCATCTTCCGAAAGAAGACTTAGCACGGGTGGCACTTCTTGACCGATTCTATACAATATTTGATAAGTGTCGGTCAAAAGTAACCTTCTCGTAGAATCTTTTGGGTTGTTTCCAACCCAGACAAATGACCGCCACAAGCTCCGGTATGGAAATCGTTGAGCACGATGACTGCCTCCTCATGTGTGAGACATCGACGTAAGATGCAGTCTACACCTCTCTAATACAATGTATCATTAAGTATGAGATAATTCTTAGCCTGATGGCATATACGCCGACGCTTATCACAAGAAGTAGAAGTGGGGCACTTCAAAGTCTGGAGATAGATAAGTATATCTCTGTACCAAGGATCTGAAGATGTGATCAAAAACATATCTCCTCGGATAGGCGATTCTTCAGGCACAATGTCACCTGACTCAACCGGAAGTTCCGAAATAAGCTATGCGAAGACCAAAGACTTTTTGGACTTCGCTGAAATGAAATCTAAGTCAAATTCCTGGAGGATGACTATCCATCTACTGATTTTTCCTCCTATAAGTCGTCATGTCAACATGTAATGGAATGGATTCATGACATCAATGACGGTGGTCTTGCGAAACAGAACATAATGATGGAATCGTTGAACAGCATGAACTGCTGCCAACGCAAGTTTTTCAATATGAGAATAATTATGTTTTGGTCCTACGAGGCCTCGACTCAGGTAATAGATCACGTATTCTGAGAATGAATCATCTTCCTGAACTAAAACCATGCCAATGGTTGACTCTGTGGCAACCAGATATAATAAGAAATCTTTGTTATAGTTAGGTGGCCGTAGCAGAGGTGCAGTTGTGAGGGCGTGTTTTAATGCATCGAAAGAGCGTTGAGCAACTTCGTCCTAGTAAAAATAAATGTCTTTCTTCAGTAAGGGCATAAAGCCCTTGGTGATTTCAACATAGTTGGCGATGAAGCATCGTAAAAATTTTGCCTTGCCTTGTAGACTCTGAAGTTGAAGAATTGTGCATGGGGGGGACAACTGGATTATTGCCTCCACCTTGAGAGGATGTATCCATGTTGTTGATACGATGAAACCTAACAAACATCCTGATGTTACGCAGAAGCTGCACTTGTTTGGATTCAAGCGAATCCTAAAGTAGCGACAACGCTCGAAGATTAGTCTAAGGTGTGTGGGATGATATGTTCTCTTGCGAGATCGTGATGCTAAATTATCTAGATAGGCCTCGACTATATGCTTGAGGTCGTGAAAGGAAAAAGACATGGCCCACTAGAATGTGGCTCCAACATTTTTAAGACCAAAAGGCATCTTACAATATGCAAATGTACCCCATGGACAAATGAATTCCATTTTGTGTTGGTCTTCGGGTTTGATTTGGTTTTGATTGTATCCTAAAAAATCGTCCATGAAAGAAAAGGCTTCACAACTAGCACATTCATCAATGATCTGGTCGATGAATGGTGTTGGAAAATTATCTTTGGGACATGCCTTGTTCAAATCATGGAAATCAGTACATACATGAATTGTGCCTTGTTTTTTATTGACCGGCACAGGATTTGACACCCATTGAGTCAAATGGATAGGGTCGATAAAACCTGCCTTTAGCAATTTCTCAACCTCAATCTTGATGGTTTCTACTTTCTTGGGATTAACTGGACGAAGTTTCTGTCGAACAGGCTTGGCATCAGGATACATTGTGATTTCATGTTCAACTATTTTTGGATCGATACCTGGCATTTTCTCATAAGACCAGGCAAAAATGTCGCAGAATTCTTTGAAAAGATCCGTGTAGATTTGAATCTCTTTGGGAGAGCAATCCGCTCCGACGAAGACGTTCTCCATGACGCCAGGGTTTCGAAAGATGTTGATTGGTATAGTTTCAGCGATAGTCGCCATATTTCCCTCAGCATAAATTTCATGTGTAGCTAAGAGATTAATAGGACACGACTGATCTCCTGTCATGGTCACAGTGAGTTCTCTTGCTTCGATTCATCTTAACTCTGGGAGAAAATATGCTCTGTGATGAATATCTTCCCAAGGTTTGTCCAGACTAGTCATTGCTTCAATTACTACTTCATCAGAAGGCAAGACTAAGTCTAACGAATCGACGTTAGCGAGAGAACCTTGAGCCCAAATAGGATCTATAAGTGGATCTAACTCTTGTGCAGGAGTCAGATCCGTGTTAGCTGAAGCTTGCTGGACTAAAGAGTACGCTACTTCAGTGACAGACAAGGGCATGGACATGCCTAGGTGCCCTGTCTCATCCATCGTGGTCGATGGGGAGGGAAGAATCCATGGATCCTCGAAGTAAGTTGTGCAGAACGACAAAAATTGAAAAATCTCAACCTTATGGTGATTAGATATAAATTTGATATCGCCGTGAGGTGGTGGGTAGTCAAAGGTACCCATCAAAGATAGGCACAAACCAACTTCTACGTTGACTACACCTGGTTAAGGATTATCAATCAACGGGACCGTGGATGCCCCCAAAGCTGGGTCAGGTCTGGAGAAAGACAATTGATCGATGGTCTCTATCCGACCCTCATGTGAAAACAAAAAGAGTCGAAAAACTGTAGCAACCACAGCTTGCACAGCATAAGTCCAACTCCATCCTAACAAGAGGTTATAGTCGAGGGGAGCATCGACTACCTCTACCTCGAGACACACAGTCTTCCCTCCTAACTGCACGGGGAAAGAAGGAATGATGCCATGTGGTCGGAACAAATGACCGTCGAAAGAAGTGAGGAGAGTAGGTGATGGAGACAAAACGGGTTGGCCAATGGCCTTCCAACATGCCAATGACATAACGCATGTCGAGGCGCCCTCGTCGACCACTGTGCGGAAGATATTCCGTGTAAAAGTTTTCATGGGGTAAGCCACTACTATCTGAAACACTACATGGTAAGGCATACGAGGTTTTAAGTCGGTTGTATCTAACATGATGGTACCCGGATTACAAGTCTCAGTAGAGCCCAAAGCGGTTAACCAAGCTTTCCTCTTATCAGGGCAGCTTTGGAGGACCTCCAAAGCAGACATTGCACAAGGGGTTTGTGATAAATCTTCCACCACAGAATAGTTCTGGGTGGCCCTTGCATTTGGGTTGTGAGAAGATTTTTTAAATGCACCTTTTGGAATGCATGTCATTGTTTCTCCCAACGTCTTCTCAATCTGTAGAAGAAGATATGGGAGGTCAACTTCTTTACCCTTCTGAGAAGCACTTGGTTTACTATAATCGTGCGCTCTAGTTGATATGAGGGATTGTTTGGAGGTGGGCAGGTTTCTTGGCAGATGAGGGATTGTTCGGAGGCGGGCAGGTTTCTTGGCTGCCCCCTTCTGTGCTTACAGAGGATTGAGTTAGGTTTTATCCATGTTGAAAGGGATTAGTCAACATCGCTTGTTGTTGCTGTGTGACAAACTTTTGGGCCTCTGCAAGTCGAGGACATAGATGGGTTGGGTGGTCTTCCACGCACAAGTTGCATGGATACCTCGCCTTCCGTTTTTCAATGTTGTCCCCGCCAGCATTATCGTTGGGTTTTTTATCCCCCTTACCCTTCTTTCGTTGTTTTTTCTTCCCTTCAGGTTGATGGGTGGCCTTCGGGTTAGTCGACTGCACTGTGTGTACTTCCGACGTTTGGGTAGGGGGAGCAGCCAAAGCAGTAGTTTGGCTGGCCACTGTGTGTTGTATGGATAACTGTTGCAACTGCTTTGTCAATTGTTCAACGGGCTTGGTTTGTGTTGAACTGAAAATACCATCGGCATGCGTTCCAACTCTCTATCTAGTTTTATCCAGTATTGAACATGGCGCATCTGACAAGATGTTATATAATAAACCAGACTGAGAATAGATGAGCTCAAACTGTTGAGCCCTCATGATGGCGTATTCTTCAGAGAAAACTCCGAATGTCGCGATGTCTTTGGATAACTGCGGGACCAAAGACTTAATGAACCACTCAAGCAGGAATGCTGGTGGGACTGGTACTTTGACTAAACTCTTCCAGCGTCTCCATTCTCGGATGTGATCAGAGATATGGTCCGCTATTGTCTGTTCAAAATTAGCGAGAAGCTCTGTGCCAGTGTCATATCTCAAAGGTAATTGGAAATGGTTAAGGAAAGCCATCACCAATTCGCCAAAAGAAGAGTATCTTGAGTGATTGAGCTCAATGTACCATTTCGCGGCACTCCCAATGAGAGTACATTGAAACAATTGCAACTGTATGGAGTCATCTTTCAATGAGTTAGATGAGAACCAAAGATGAAAGGTAGTCACATGATCTCCAGGATCTTCATTAGGCTTGGCTTCAAACTTTGGAATGTTCGAAGGAAACTTCGTCGGCATAGGAGGCCAACGCAGATCGTGACAAATGGTGTCATTCAACAACCTCGTCAAATCTAGCAAGTGTAAAGTTGCCAGAAAAGGTAGTTTAGGTTGTTGCTGATAACCTGGGAAAAAGGGTCCTTGAGTTTGACTGGCACCAAGTTTCCAGGAAAAGTTTGGCTGCTGGCCCAGATTCTGGTAAAAACCATGGCCCTGACCAGCGTAAGGATTATGCATATGTGGAGACATCATCGACTAATTTCCAAAATAGGACATAGATTGTTGGGCATGCATTGTGTTTGAAGGACTTTGGGAAGGATTACCCCATGCTGGTCCCATAGGGATAGGCATAGTAGTTTGTCCGGGGTTCCATTGATTGTGGAAAGAATTTCCCAGATCGACATTCTGGAGGAGGGAATGGATCCTTGCCCTGAATTCCAAGGTCCTACCAAGTTTTCCCCCTGTGCAGGAAAAGTACCCTGCCCAGGAGTAGATTGTCCAAAAATGGGGTTGCCTCCAGTCGGAAAAGCGGTTGACGAGAATGTGTTGTTACCAAACGTTTCGTTCCAAGAAAACGGTGTCGAACCTACCGGCATACTATGCGAATGTAATCCTTGACTCCCCACCCCAAATAAACTATTGTGTGTAGGTTGCCCTATGGATTATTGATGCGAACCACCGAGTGAAGGGGACGAAGGAGGGATATGACCTCCTATGTAAGGAAAAGCGTTAAAAGGGACAGGAGTGCCCCCCATGTGACCTTGCAGAGGAGCACTAGAGCTCCCTACCCCCAGACCCAAAGTCTATAAAGTGGAGTAGGATATTATAGGACTTGTACCCGAACTAAGCATACCGTATGAGAATGGAGGGTCTGTCGCACTAGGTGTGAAAGGGGTTGTGGCCGCTACCAAAGACGGGTTCAGACCACTGTGCGAAGTAATTGCGGTTGAGACCATGGTGGCTCCGACCGACAACGGTAGGTTAGGATATGATGACTCTCCTATGGTGACAAATGTGGTGGGAATTGAATAATTTCCGGAAGGAGTAACAACATTTATTTCCATTGTTGTGTGCGACACTGTCTAGCGCTTGTAAAATTGAATTGGTACAATGAAAGGTGCTGAGAGATTAGTGGTTGGGGTTTCAACTGAGCCAAGAGCAGTTGCTTCAAGGTTCAAAATGGTCAATTCCTCCAGGGGTTGTTCAGGCACAATGGTTTGTAACTCGGTTGCTCCAAAATACCCTTGTTGGTCTAGCTTCTGCCTTAATGGTGGCGGGGGTGGCTCCAGTGTAACCGGCAGCAGGCCAAGAAGCCTTCGTGACTAACGGAGCTTGGGATCCTCCACTGTGTGAGAAGATCCAAGACACTCTAAGGTAGTATAAATGCTCAAAAGTAACACACCCTAAGATAAAATTCCCTAGAAGATAAGACAAGCAAACACTAAATTAATTGGAAGAATAGTTACAACAACCAACACTAGAGCAACTTATCGGTGCAAGTGCAACTCGAACATGGAAGAACCCTCCAGGTATACTGTACAAAGCGTGGCCTGATGTCTGTCCTAGGTACTACGGTATACCCCCGCAATCACCTGTGTATGTCCCTAAAAAATATTGACAACTAGGTTGCCAGCGCGCGAACAGTCACCAGGCGGGTACAATCGAAATTTGGGTAGACCACAATGAGCAGGGTATCGAGCCCGAAACCTGTCAAGGGTATCGAGAGAAAATGGTATGGAAGACAACTAAGGACCTCAAATGGATTCGAGACCCACGAAGCCCCATGGTAAATGCAAACGATGGAATCCCAAAATAAGCCCTCTATATGTGTTCTCCACTACGATTGGTCCGGCTTTGGAGGGGTTATCTCCGCTACCTTTCCGCACACGACCTTGTGTTTATCCCCTGTGTTAGAGGGGGGTCTCGGATAAATTCCACGAAACTAGACTTAAACACTCCCTATCTCAGACTCCAATGTTTGATTTTGAATGGCCTTGAAGAGTTTCCTCTCCAACCTAATCCAAGGCCCTAATCCTGAACTAGTTTGTGAACCCTACAAACATAAAAGTCTAGTAGATTTTAAATTTAGCGTTACTTTTATGGCTTTGTGTTATGTCAAGGGGTATAAGGGTGAAACTGATAATGTGTAAAAGACGAAAGCAAAAAATGAAAAAAAAAAGCTGGAAACAAAACTTTTACTGAATGCAAAATTTCAAAAACTTTTCAAAAGAAAGATTTTTAAACTTTTCTAAGATTTTGGACAGCAAACTCAAAGGAATTTCACTCGACTACGAGCTACTTATGATCTAAGTGAACTGCAAAAACTTATGAATCAAAAGACTTTTCCCTAGCTAATGATGCAGAAACACACTCTTCAACCAAAGAAGAAAATGAAAAGAGATTTTTTATTTATTTAAGTGCTAGTAAAGCAAGAAAAGGAAAATACCGACAAGCAAAAAACCAAGAAAAAAAATTATGGCTTAAAGCGCAGATCGCAAAAGAATTAGATTAAAAAATAACACAATAGCAATTGTAAAAACAACGACTCTCACACTTGTCTAAAAACCGTAAAAAAAAAATTATTTTTTCTGACAACGTTTTAAATGAGAAAAAGCAAGTTAAGGGTAAAAATAATCCTAAGCTACTGACTGTTCAAACAGAGATTCAAACACTTGAGAGGAATACTTCTTATTAGAGGAGAGGATGACTGTCTCACCCTTAACAAAAAGTATCTTGTACAAGCACGTGAATTTTACTCAAACAACACGCGTGTGAACGAGCGTTGAACAGAGAAAGAGGGCGTGTACGCACAGTCTGACCTTGTACAGGCTGCGTGTATATCTAAACTCTGAGAAAAAATGAAAACAGACAGACCAAACCAGGAAGAGACCACTAATATTGATAACCAGGATCGCTTGAAGGCTTGGATACTCTTTCTAACAGAAAAACAAATAATGCAAGGAAAAAATAATAAGGCAAAAACAATCTGAGATAGGACTGTTAGAAAACAAGACTCAGATAGAATTCTAGAAAACCCCCTGAGAATATATGATTCTGACAGGGAAGAGGAGGATTTCCTCTGAGGTTCTCTGAACTCCTACACGCTACTGCTACCTCTACAGCTAGCGTTCACATGCAAGCTATACGAGGATAGGGCACAGGTACACATGTGTAGGCCTTGTGCAAGCCGCATGTACCTCTGTGGGTCCCGAAAAACACAGTCAAGCAAAAGTCAGGGAAAGATGGTATGGAAAACCAGACTCCCTGCTAGCTCAGACCTTACAGAAACGAAAATAAAAGATAGGCAAGAAAAACTAGTCTTTAAACTACCCAAAAACTAAAAGAAATTCCAGTAACCCTAGAGAGTTTCTCCCCAGTACGGTCACCAATTCTGTTGTTGGGGAAAAACACCCTACGGACTAGAAAATAGAGTTCAGACTTTACATGCAGATATGACCGAATAGAAATTACTTTCTACCTTCATCCCTAGATTTAAATCCCCTTTTCTTAGTAAATGCATGGAAAGATCAAGCTACCTCGTTACCCGTGTTTGATGTCGATCCTCCGTTGTGCTTGATTACTTGTTCGCAATACTCCTTTCAAATCTGACCTGCATTCAAGACAAGCAACAACTATGCATGCATATTACTTATATACTCACGGGTTAGAAATCAAACATAAGCTAATCAAACCATAAAAAGTTCATGAATTGGGACGGGAAAACAATTCTCTTTATTACTTAAAATGAGTCAACTTACAAAAGCTGAGACCGGCCACCGCTCCTTGAACCTGATCCTAGGCTCCTCTTCTTCTATCCTTCAACTGCTTTTCTTTGAATCTCCTTTGGCATAAGGAAAGGCTAAAGGGTTGGGACAATGGGAATACGTAAATGGGCAGAGTTTCTTTGCTATATTTTTCCTCCTCCAAATGGTACCCCTACCCCTTCTTTTATAGGCTAGAAGGAGCTAGGTATTTGGACGAACCCTCGGCCATGCATGGTTGGTAGTTTCAGTTAACTCACCCATAGCTTTTTGTTCCGTCAGCAAATTTCCCTTTTTCATGCTTTTGTTGGTCCACGCGGGTTGTTTTGGGTTAGCCAGCGTGTACACGCATGCAGTAATGGGTTAGGGCGCGTGGGCCTTTACACAAGAGGATTTTCAAAGAGTTGTTCAACATTGTTTTTGGCAAAGAAAGGATGTGAATTGGCCTGATGCTAGGTAAGCATGTGTGGTGCAATTTAGGGTTATAACAAAGACCCAAATAACCATGTGATGACTTTCCATTTGTGGTGTTCATCAAACTCCTTAATGGACGATTCTATACGCTTGCGTCTTTTCCAGCGAACACTTACGGGTTTAGAAGACAAGTGGTATATTGAACTGCCACGTGGTTATTTCCAAGACTTCAACTCCCTTGCTATGTCCTTTCTCACACACTTTCAACTACACACTTTTCACAAAAATACATGCACCCACCCTGGTCCGCTGCATCCCATTATTTCCATCGGCCCCTTTGCCAAATGGGGCATTGATTTCATGTAGTGTAACCCTACCTCAATTAGGGGGCACAGTTATATAATCATTCTCATCGATTACTTTACAAAATGGGTTGAGGCTATGCCTACCTTTCTGAATGATGGTCGTACTGCAACTCTTTTATTTTTCAACCACATCATCACTCGCTTTGGTGTTCCACAAGCCATTGTCACTGATCATGGTTCACATTTTCAAAACCAGATGATGAGTGAGTTGCATGCCAAGTTGGGTTTTCTCCATGAGAACGCATCCCCGTATTATCCTCAAGAAAATGAACAAGTTGAAGCTATCAACAAGGTCCTCAAAACTATGATCCAACGGATGGTAGGGGAAAACAAGACATCCTGGCATCTACAACTTTTCTACGCTCTTTGGGCTTACCGTACTTCAGTGAAAAATACTATTGGATTCACTCCTTTCCAGTTAGTATATGGCATAGAAGTTGTTTTAACGATCGACTGAGAAATTCCCTCGTTGAAACTCAAAGTAGAACTCATGCCCCACACTTCTGCTAAAGAAGAACGTTTCTTACACCTGACCAGGTTGGATGAAACATGTCGTGATGCTACTATCATTAATGAGACGTATTAAAAATGAATCAATAATCAATACGACAAATCCGTCCACCCTCGTACTTTCACAGAAGGAGACCTAGTCCTCATTTATGACCAGGCTCATGACAAGTTAGGGACAGGTAAGTTAGAACCTCTATGGCATGGTCCTTACATCATGAAACATGTTCTACATAGAGGCACCTACAAGCTAGTTGATTATGAAGAAATCTCCCTGGGTGAGCCACGGAACGAACTTTATATTAAGAAGTACTATGCATAGGACATCTAGCATACGTACTTTGTACACTATTGTATTCTAGTTTGGTGTGTCTTTTTCTTTTGTGTGCTCGATTTTTTGTCTTAGCCGCTTATACTGTGTCTTGTGTTTTCATGCACATATGAAATCTTGCTTTCCTATCTTTGTCGGGTTTGTGGATGGCGCTAGTCGACACACCCATAATGTTTCTTCTGTAGCTTGGGTCGTTTACCACTTTGATGAGTTGGTGAGTTCAGGAGGTATTTGCTTAGGATCGACAACTAACAACATGGCAGAGTATCATGCTATCATCGGACTTCTAACCGAAGTCTCCTCCCTAGGTGTTTCTCGCATGATCGTCAATCTGGACTCTCAATTCGTGGTCTGTCAACTCAATCGAATCTACGCTATTCGTAATCCTATCCTACTACGTCTCCATCTACGAGTTTTTCATCTTGAATGAATGTTTGATATTATCGAATACAGACACATACCAAGAGAACTCAATACCATTTTGGATTCGTTAGCCAATTACATCATGGATAGGTATCTCACACATAGATGAGTTTTCATAAAGGAAATAAATCACATCACATATCATCATGTAAATTAAAACACATCACATACAAGACATCATTATTTGCAAATCATATGGCACTTTCAAAACTCGAAAATGTATATATATACGGCGTGACTGAAAATGTTTGATTACATCAAAATGGTACATAGATAGGAAAAATGTGGGTCCTCACACCCATAAACATCATCATACAGACTATACAATCATCAGGAAGATCCTAATATTCATGCCTCACATTATGCTCCAAGTAACATATCACTGCATGGGTTATGCGCTTCAGTAAAGAGTTAAGACTCTCAGACACTCCCATGGTGTGTCTCTGTAGATGTAGTGGCACTTCCCGCCTCCTAAGAGGAGGGATACCCGTCGTGAGGCCTTGCAGGTTTTTTTCAACCTCCTGTTGCTACCCCTTGATCTACCACTATCTGAGAATCCCCTCGATGCCCCAGTGTCGGCATCTCTATCGGACGTGTTGCTCCCCTATCTGCACAATGAAACGATATGTCTATTAAAAACTCTTCTATGTACCCCCAAAAAAAATAATATAAAGTTTTAAAATAAAAAGAACACTTGACAAGATTGTTTTGGTTTCTTACCTGACGCGTCCCAATCCTCCCCTTCTGGAAGAACCAAGTCCATGCTTCCCCAGAAATCCACTACGGCATATGGAAAGTCTTCTATCACGATCAATTGGCGTCTCAACCAAGCGAAGAAATCACCGGTGAATTTGAACTCTGAATCTGAGCCTAATCTCGGAGACATGCTAGTCCATCGCTCCATACGTGGTTCTCCCACTGGCCATACTGCTAATGCAATCTGAGGTTGCATATGAGGAATGTGTTCTAATAAGAATGAAACCAAGAATGAACCATACCCGAACTGCTTCTGTTGCCTTTCTCTGCATCTCGTAATTTGCTCCTTCACATTATGAAGGAACCCTGCACTCCAGTTAAGCAATGTTGGCTCTAAACACTGTAAACCATAGGCCACCTGTGATCTTGAAACTAGGTGTGAGCTGGTACTTCCCTCTATACTCGTAATGGCAAACAAAATGGACCGAAGAGGTAGATCCCTGATGTCTTTGATTGTGATTCTACCTCTCACTAATCTCTATCTTGGAACACAATGGTTTTCCAAGTACTCATCCACAGGCGATGGAAGTGCCCTCTTTCCAGATAAAAATATGGGGGCCCTCTTTTCAAAAGGTCAGTCAGGAAGTACACATATTCCAAGTCGATGGTCAGAAGATGCGTTCCAATTTGGAACCCTTGTTCTGCAACGTTCCATAGCTCGATCATATGCTCGAGAAGAAGAATGTCTGATTAAAAATATTTCTGTGGTTGGAGTTTTCATGATTGGTCGGAATAGCCACAGTTTGGTCAATAGAGCGTCAACGTTTCAGATCCAAATCAGGATCCATCTTCAGGACAATGAGCCTGGGTTTAAATAATGAGAAGATTAGGTTTTAAATACTGGAATTGACGTGAAAACTAAGTGTCGGCTAGGTTGTTTTGGTAAGATTTCTTTTTAATTATTAATTATGTGTGATTTAATTAGGGTTTTGTTATTTGGTAAAATCCTTTTTTATTATTTTATTAAGTGCGATTAGGGTTTTGTTTTAATAGTTTTGAAATTATTAAATTATTATTAGGTCAAAGTTTATTAATTTTGTTTTAATTAACTAGAGTCTATTATTAAGAAGAATATATTTCTTCATGTTTTGCATTTTGAAGAACTTGAGGAGACCTCAATTCCTCAATCCGGCCCTTGATCGGGGACTTTGCAAGGCGGCCACATCATTGAGCTCATTCTCTCTTTCTTTCCACTCAATCATGAATTTTGCCAAAGTTACCTGCAATCATCAACAACCAAAATTCATTAGTCACATTTTTCGACAATTTTTGGGCAATTTAAAAACTTTAAAAATTTGTTTTCTCTTTCTATCAGGACAACGTCCCCTTCATATGCACATTAGGGTGCCAACGCACCCTCACAATAGCCACCAAAGTGATCTAAAAACTGACAACGCTCCCCTTCATGTTTTGAGAGAGCGTTGGCAAGTTTTGGGCGTTTTTCTTGTGTATTTGGGAAATGCCCTCTCCACCACTACACCAGAGCATTGGTGTGCCCTTCATCAGCTTGTAGGGGTGCTTGTAAAATCATGTAGCACTCCCCCACTAATCCTAGAGGAGCATCGAGCCTTTTTTGGGCGCTTGAGCTAACCCAAGGCATCGATTTTTGCACCTAATTATTTCCTTAAAACAAAATTTGAACCATACAAATGAAGGAAAGGAAGAAGAGCACCAACCTGATCAAAACGATGAGGAAAATAGCTGACCATATCTCTGACATCGAACAATGAAATATTCACCTCCAAAGAAAAAATTCTCCACTGCTACAAATCTTTGCATAAATGAAATGGTAAATGACATTTTTACCCCATTTTACTATTATAAATTTCATTTTTGCTTAAGATATAGTTATTTTTGGGTTTTAAAGAATATTTTGGAGGCCTTATTAATCCCCTGGAATGCAGTTTTGACTTTATTGGCAGGTTTTGAAGTAGCTTTGTTCATTTTTATCTTGTCATATTCATGAGCATAGTCTTAGTTCGTTCTCACGCTCCAAAAACATAAGAATGCAGCTGGTAAACTTTTATCTCTTTTTCGGACCCGCAGGGATACACGAAAAAGGAACCCCCTGGAGTCGTCTTTAATCTCTTTTCAGACTCTCTAAATGTGAAAAGATTTCTGAGTGTTCTTGCTTCCTTTCCCACTTGTTAAAAGGTTTGAAAGGGCGTCTTTCGAGTGATAATTTGTCTCTTTTTCGGCTTCACGAGACTAACATTACGAAAACAGACAACAATGGAGTTGTCTTTAAGTCATTTTTAGACTCTCTAAATATGAAAAACCACCGATTTTACCTTCTCTAGACTCGTTAAACATTCATACATTGTAGGGCCCATACGAGACCGAACCCTTACTTCTTCCAGTTCATTAAAGAAAGGAAGAGGGACTTACCGAAGGTGAGTTATATCGAGCATGTGTTACTCTCCTCGATCTCATTAAATTAAAGAGGTACTCGTCTATCTGGATGGGGGAAAAATTGAAGGAAGAAATCCAAACAATTTTTGAGAACATTACCAGTAACTCTTACAGTCGCCCTTGAACACAACATTTTATCATTGCACGCATTTTAATCTGTTGAACCTCTGCACTGAGCCAATCCTCTGAGTTTCTTTAATCCTTTGGGTCACCCGACGAAAGTCACAGTATCCACTGTGTCATCAAGTTTTGGTCCATGTCAAGTTTTTGTTGTTGTGCCTCAATGTTCAAGGGAAGTATTTGCCTCCAGAGTCAGCCATCACAAATTCCTGTTTCAATACCTGTGTCAGTCCATGTTCATTTGATCTACCAAATTACATCTCTGTGTCAGTTTCATGTCGTTGATGGGGGATACATCAAGGCCATCTCGCGACGAGTCTGTTCCTGTCGAATTCAGCACATGATCCAAGAGCTAGACTTAGAAACCAATTAGTACCTTGGGAACTACATGCCTCAATGGCAGGCCTCCTCACGTCCGACAATGGGTTCACATCATTGACCTCTGATTGGATGATTCCACGGATGTTCGACTTCATCTCATCCATTCAAATTTGTTGGAATGTACTAGAGTACCTTGGGAATCATTGACATTAATGGTGATTTCCCTCACACTTGTTAACTGTTTACCTCATTGACCAGTAATCAAGTGGTTTCTACCATGTTCAACATCAAGACATCTATTCACACGGTTACATTTGTACTACATCGGGATCAGTAAGAAGACCATGGGTTAAGTCATCACTCTTATATTTACTTTTCTTAGGTTGCGACAGGATTTTCCTTTGAACTATGACACATATACTTTCACATAAATCCACTTTGTATTGGTCGTGGCTATGTCTTGTTGTCTCGTAGATCCACTGTGTATTCTTCGTGGCTATGATCAGTTCAGGTCATAGGAGTATATATACACATTGTATCTTCAGTGACTATACCTTTTTATCAATATAATTATGGATCTGTAGTGTATTTTATGGCAGCCATACCTTGAAAGTCTTTATCACTCAAGCATAGGTATGCCTGCCTTGGGTTTGAAACATGTCATAATATTTGTTTGATGGTTGTGTGCAAATTCTATCAGGTTCTCTGAGTCTGTACCCTTGCTTGAAAAAGTCTACAAACTACTTCAATTATTAGTTCCCATCTTCTAACTTCGCACTTTGGGGAGCAATCTGTTACACATCAAAATTACTCATTACTATGGTGGCCTAGTGTCGTCATTACCAAATGTTGCAAGTGTCGCATTTCGCCCGCAAGTGTCACAAATATCATACTGTCATCTTGCCTATGTCGTTTCTTGGACGAAATTATCAAGGAACACTTAAAAGACACCTTAAAAGACTGGTTTTGAAGAGGAGAAATCATTTGACAAAGAGTACAAGTCTTTTTCCATGGAAAAAGCCACTCAAAAATCAATTTTTGAAGGAAACGCTCCCCTATACATCTTCAGGGAGTGCCAACGCTCTGTACCCTCTTTTGGGGGAGTGTTGGTATGCCTTGTGCCCCCTTTTGAGGGAGCTCTTCCCTTTTTGAGCGAATTTTGGACTGTTGAGAGAAATCAGGGAAGAATCCCTTTAATCTCTGGAGTTGGTTAGATTCAAATCTGAGGTCAAGCCTTGATCTTTGGGAAGATCCACAACTAAAGGAGAAGAATCCTCAACCTATCCCAAGAATATATTAAGTGGTTAGGCCTCTCCAAGCCTATATAATGAAGCCTCCTCATGGTGAAAGGGGAGACATTGTAAGGAATCAAACTTATGATCTCATAAGGGAGATATCATTGAAGCATCATCATTCTGTGTGTGGATTATTTGAGCAAGGGTCTGGACAAAGAGGGATTGGTGAAGCTGTTGCACCTACATCCATGGCTGTAAGCATTTCACTTTGTTTTCATTAATATAAATTTATGCTTGGCCTGTTTCCTTTAAGTTTGTGTACGTTCCATGAACTTGTTTCTTTCTATAGATATATTATGGAGCTAATCATGGTAGAGTAGGAAGTATGTCTCGTTGTTGTTGCTCATTGTATTGCAGGACCTTCTGAAGAACTTGGAGATCAAGATCAACCTGGATCAAGCAAGGACAAACGTCGGTAAAGGTATTTACTCTTCTTCATTCTTCTTCTTTGAATAGTTTAGCTTCATGAAAAGGAATGTCAGTGTCCACAATAACATTTTTTGTCTTGGTCATAGGGGTCTAGTATCCAAGAGGAAATCCACTTGTCTGCAGGGGGATTCTCCTGTAACAGACACTTTGCAAATTTGTTGAAAAATTTGTAGACCAATGGATGTAGTGGATCCATGTATAGATGTAGTGAATCCATGTATGGATGTAGTGAATCAATGTATGGTTCTCCTTGTAATGGTGAATGAAGATCCGAGGGTAAAAAAAAATCCCGGTAGTGCATGTGGACTAACTGTGATGCTTACAGTGTACATAACAATAAATGGATTCTGATAGTACCAAAAGGAGGTTAGTGATTGTTGAAAAAGTTTGAACCCGTAACATGCTTCAAACCCTTGTTTTAATGGAGAACGTACCCGCTCTGATACCATTGATCTAGATATCAGGGGCTGAGATCTGGATGGCTTGAATCTCGAGAGAGGAGGAGGTTAGCGTGACAATCTTGCATGAAAATAAGCATGGACCAAAAAAAAAAAAACATGTAAATGAAGTACTTGGGAGGTGAGGCTCAAAGATGAGCCTCACCTCTAAAACTAATTACTAGTAAAGCACTCAAAGCTAATTAATTTCACAATGAACAATACAAAATATGAGAGAAACCAAAATTAGTAACTTGATCTTATGAGAAGACTTGTTAGGCCTTTATATAGCATTACAAAATGGTCTATTGGACAAAGTAAAAGAGAGATCATTAAATGCGTCTCTATTATTAGTATAATAGATCTACCTACCCAACTAACTAAGTAGTGGAAAATAAAACCTGATACAATAATGAAAAGAGTTCATTAAATGAGTCTCTATTATTATAATAAAAGATCTAACTACCCAACTAATTAAGTAGTGGAAAATAAAACCCAATACAATAATGGAGATGTGAGACTCTCTTTGACCCATATGGGCACCATGTTAGCCCAATTAATTAATGAGGAGGTGGGCATCTCCTTGATCCACATCGACAATCTATTAGCTTTATAGCTTTATGACTTTTGCATTCGAATTTAGACCATATATCCCCCAAAATTCAGATCACAAGATGTCAAATCATGTGGTGGCTAGGGTAAACTTTGAATTTTTTAAGGTACATGGAAATTGAACCCATGTGGGGAGAATAACAACCATTCTTTTCATCTACCTGAACTAAACACAATTAATAAAAATAACACATGTACTTGTGTCAAGAATTTGGGAATTATCGAATTAATTATAGATAATCTCCAATTTAAAACTTTCATTATAAAATTTGTTGAAATCAAATTTATTTTATTTTTAGTGAAACATTTTTTTTAATCTTATCATTATAAAATGTATATATGCTACCATACAATACTATGTCATTATAGATACTCAAATGGACCTTGTCATACTATTCTCCTTGACCTACCATTCATAAACACCAATTAGTACATTTATATTAGTGAAAGGAAGTACAATAATTTGTGGTGCAAAGTATTTTCCTCATTTAAATTAACATCGATCCATTTATTTTCAACATTTAGATCATTATATTAACAAGTGCAATTGTAATGGCGATGTCCCTGTGGAGAAACTTTTTACATGTTGGTTTGAATAGGAATTACACTTGTGTACATTTTCTTGATTTAGTTAAAATTATCTATCAAATCATAATTACCCTTATGTTGTTTTTATGCATTTTTATTCTTTTAAAAACAATTTGATTTAGTCACAAGAAAATTTGAATTAAAGTAGACAAATCTCCATTATTAACATCATGAATATATATACAAAATAAATACAAAATAAGAATAACTATATTAATAATTTGCAAGATTGTATTATTTCAAAAAAAAAAGTACCTCAATATCTTATCGATACCATTCCATTGATAATGACTCCAATTCCCCATATCCATACAATACCTTTTCAAAAGCATTGAAGTCCATGTACCATACCTTTTCAAAAGCATTACTTCAAGAGCTAGCGCGAGCATAAGGGAAACCTTTGCATCATTATTGTAACACATAACAAACAAGGTCATATGCAATCAATTCACTACTTCACTCACCCATTTTGAATGGATTGGTAGGTAGGGAGAGCGGGTGAGTGCATATTTTAATTATTTGGGTTGATGGATAGATTGGGCTAGTTTCAATTGGGCCATGTGAGGTGGGGGTTTAAACCCAAGAGGCTCGGTTGGTATTGGAGGTTTTATGGCATAGATAATTTTAGGGGTTAAATTTTGTTCGTGGGTTAATTTTTTATGATTTTTTCTAAAAAAAGATTTGTTATTTGAAAAATGATTCGCCCAAATTCTATAGGATAAAGTTATTTTATCTTAAGAATTGCCAAACTTTTATACAATATATACAAAATCCTTAAAAATTTGAATATTTTTACAAAAATATGGCCAAACATTTTATAGTTGACATATGAAGGATTACTTAGATTAGCCAAAGTTTTTACATTTTAAAATAAATTTTCATCCTTAAAATCATCCATGCTTTATGGAAGGTAGTCATTCTGTATACATCATAGTTTCAAACTAATTGTGGTAACTAGATTACTCTTTAATGAAATTATGTTATATTTCAATAGATGTATAATGAGGATAATTTAATATAATAAAAATATGTTAAAGTTTTAACTAAGAAAATATATTTGTCTTGTTGATTTGGTGCATTAAGTTGATTTGGTACATTAAGGGAAAATTAATGATTTTTTTCTAAAGATTTTTAGTGTTATTATTTTCAACTTGTCCAAAAAAAATATTATTATGTTTGGTATTTTTTTATAAAGGAACAATCAAAATTGGACGAGAGATATGAAATTTCCTTTAAAAAAAACTTTTATATTGGCTATCGCTATGGGGAAAATCTGACTTCTCCTCCTTGCTTGATGAGTTGTTCATGAACATTATTTCAAAGAGTCTTTAATCACCTTATACTAATTTGTGATTGTCAAATTTTCAATTTTACAAGATATACATAATCAATGAATATTTAACATTTTAAAAATTATTATAAATGTAAAATTTAAAAGTAAAACATAAATATAAAATTACACAATATATATTATACATTAAAACTTATATATTATACATTAACATTAAAACTTATATATTATACATTAAAATTTGATTTGACATTCATATATATAAAATAAATATAAATATAAATATGGAACTTAAAAGTAAAATAGATTAAGTAATGTGTTCTTTTAAATAAAAGAAGAAGCTTTACTGATGGATTACATTTATTGATTTGACATTAAAATATATAAAATAAATATAAATATAAATATGGAACTTAAAAGTAAAATAGATTAAGTAATGTGTTCTTTTAAATATAAGGCGAAGCTTTACTGATGGATTACATTTATTGATTGAAAGGAATTAGTAGAGGAAATTGTAAATTAGTAGAGGAGAAAACTGCGAGTGCTCTTTATCATTATCTCCCTATCGAAAGGTTGAGTTGATGCCCTGATCTCGATTGTTCCCATAAGCAAGGATATCGATTTTAAGAAATACTTGGGGAGCCACGTGCCATATTGTACACCCAGTAGGATGCTCCAATCCTACCCTACTTTGCTTTGATGAAATGCAAGTTAACCCTATGCAAATCTCTAAATTTTACTTGTTTTGTTTAAACATTAAAAAAAATAACAATTTTACTTGTTTTGTTTAAACATTAAAAAAAAATAACAATTGAACTATTTTGAATTCTAAATTAAATGAAAATAAGCTTCCGAACAATATAGTTAAGTATTTTAAATATTGAATTTCAGAGAAAAGAAACTGAAAATATTTAATCCTTAATTAAATTATCTGAAAAAAAAATTATAACTATTAACATTCTTAAATGAGTCAAATATACACTTAACCTAGCATTAAGGTTGATCAAATAGTCCGAGCCAAAACCATTAATTATCCCTAGCATCACAGAGAAGAATAAATTTAGAAATAACCAGCATTGTAAAATGCCCAAATATATAAGAAGATTTACTTCTCCTCTAGATCGAGACCATCATAGCTAATTTTAATTATTCTTTGTATATATTACAAAATTATTTTAGAGATACGACACACTTTACCATCATGTTATCAACACTGGGCTAGTGCAGAACTTGAGCTCATGATCCTTAGGATTTCTCAATATTTCCCTATTTTCTTGAAAGGTGAAGGACGATTTTCCTACCTCGACATTTAAGACTTCACATAAATAAGAGGGAGAACTTGAGCTCATGATCCTTAGGATTTCTCAATATTTCCCTATTTCCCTGAAAGGTGAAGGACGATTTTCCTACCTCGACATTTAAGACTCCACATAGATAGGAGGGATAGTAGAAGTGTTAATGCACTTTTCCGTCACCTTTTCAATAAAAAGAGGATGTTAAAGGCCAATGATATGGTAGAAAACATATTTTTTATTTATTTATCTTAGTTAAAATAAAAGTATTTTGACACTTTCCTATATTATACATTAAAAATGAAAAAAAAAAATTAAAGTCAATGAAAAAACTAATACCCACTCAATATTCTATGGAATGCTATAGTCCCTCCGATAGGAACTTATAATATTATTATCTAAGGAAAAACTCGAACTAGATGGTGCCATTGATTCATGAGGCATTGTGAGGTAAGGACTATAAATTGACAATTTTATATCTAGACACAATGACAACAAGGTTATAACCTAATTCCTCCTTACATAGGTTATTGTTGTAGATCATCCACAATCATTAATTCTTTTCCCTTTAGTTTTTTTTATATGTTTAGTTTTTTTTTTAATATTTTGAGTTCTTGTTGTAAATGACTTTCAAATGCAATGCATATTTTATTTTATTTTTAATATGAAATATTCTAATAAAAAGTACATAAAATTTTTATTTTTATTTTTAAAGATTGTTATGATATTTTAAGTTAAAATAAAAAATAAAATAGTAAATAAGATAAAAAATAATTAGAGAATATAATGTTTTGTTGCATTAAAAATAAATATATATTAAAAAATAAATATTTAATGTACTTAAAAAAATAATTCATATATAACAATTCAATACTAAGAACATTAACATATAAACAATTATTATAAATATATATCATACACCACTATCTCTATGATCATCACCACCATCCCTATCACCTACACCAACCCCCTCATTTCTTGCACAACTATCAACATCCAAATCACTCATAAAATTATTGGTCATAATCATTTGTGAAATTAAAATTTAAGTTAAATTTCAATCTAAACTTTATACTGACAATATATTCAATTTTAACTATGCATCAAGTTACCTACATATTATCTAAGCTAATTGTGTATAGGGGGGTCTCAATGTGGACACCATGCACATCCATGTGTTATGGGCAAAATATCCAAGTATCAATAGTAGTGGTTAAACCCAAAAAGAGGCTCAATTAGACTCTTCCTTGGTTGGTGTGGAAAAACCTGGCCAACAATATTTCGATGAGTTTTCAAATTTATGATGTTTATTTTTATTTTTATCATTTTTCAAATATTTATAAAAGAAATATAAAACTTACTATATAATAATACTTTAAATAAATGCACAATATTGAGAGTTATCTCTCAAAACATAGAAAGATTATTACTTATCCTTTAAAAGTTTGTGAATTAGTTTTACAGAAATCATGAGATGAAATAACTAGCATACCCTCGAAGCTCGGGAAGGGAACACCGAAGAGAATACAAGGTATATATATTGTAAAAGGAAAGTACAATGTTTTTTTTATGATGTGTTGTGGCTTATTACGTTCCACTAACGTTTCAAGGTCCAATTATGTTCCACAATGTTTTGAAGTCCAAATGTTTAATGGATATACCTTTTATTTTTGGTTTCCTAACTTATATTAATGATTTTTCTTGCTTTTGTGCTTCTTTTTGCCTCTAGTTATTTGTAATTAGAGAAAGAAATACTACAAGAGAACCATTATGTTATAAGTAGCCCCATGTATTTGCAAGTAAACAACTTGTAATGACATTAAGCCGATTGATTATCATATAGTTTTGGCTCTCCCTGTTAGTTCACTATCAATCTACTAAGGGTAAAGGTCGGGAATATGGCAAGAAGATTCATGAATATGATTGAGAAGGGTAAAAGGTGTCGTTTATTCTATTAGGTTAATGAGAACAAATACTGTGGATTATTGTGTGCATTATAAAGCAAAGGAACATCTTATTAGTTGCAAGGAGGAATGCAATAGAGGAAGATTCCATTATTCCAATGATACCATTACACTTCCACAAATATGCAACAAGAAATATGGAGTACCATGTGACCATTATTCCACTCACAAGAAATTTATACGATTACAAAAAAAACTTCCATAGCCATTATTTCCAAATTTGCACAATTGCTTCCATGCTAAACTGCTAACAAACAACAAATGTAACAATATTTGAAAATAGTAGATAAGGATAAGGAAATGTGTAGATGAAACAATAACGACAACAATGTGGGAGAAGCAACTCACAAATCCAATCAGAAAGTAGGCAAGGCATATAGGATTTCCTTATTGCATAACACTTGGTGGTATTTAATTATGCCAATTACTATGATTGTTATTAACAAGATTAGTATGAAAGCTTCCCTTGAATTATTCGACATTCCCATTCACTTGTTTAGGTAGTAGGCACGTTTATTATATCCTAAATTTTTATTTAAAAATGCAAGGTATAATATTTAAATATATTTAGTGTCATTTCCCTTTCTCCAATACGATTGAATAGTTTTACTTATATGGAAAAAAGATTAAAATAAAAATGCATTTCAAACAAAATTACAATACTACTTTATCATGGTGTCATAGAGTTTATATATTAGTTTTGTAACTAGTAAATCATTTTTCTACACCAATGTTGTTTCTAATTTATTTACTAATTTTTGGGGTTATTCTCTCCATCTTATACAAAGCCTATTCTAACATCAAATTTAGTGAAAAATGAACCCTTCTTAAATTGACATGAAATTCAAAGAAACACTACAAACATCATGTTTCACTATGTTAAAAAAATACACTACAAACATCATATTTCACTATATTAATGAAGAAATTAATGCATTTACCTTCTACCAAATAAATGAATATATAAATAGTATATGGATTTCCTTACTCAAAAAATTGTATACAAGATATAAAGTGTTAACTTTCCATTCTTAAAAAAAATATGTACATATAAAACATTAAACATTAACTTACATATGAACTCAAGTAAAAACATCTAAAAACAAACAACAACATAAACACATAAAAACATGTAAATATAAATAAACACTCCCTTAAATAAAACAAAGTAAATATAAAACATTAACCTACATAAAAACATGTAAAATATAAATAAAACATGCAACAACATAAACACTTAAAATCATGTAAATATAAATAAACACTAATCTACATAAAACACTTAAGTAAAAACAAGTAAAACATAAATAAAACATGTAAAAACAAGTAACAACATATACATATAAATATACACAAGCTTAATAAGAATTTACTTATAAATATAAATAAACCAAAGGGATCTATATATATCTAAACCATGTCCAAGGGATAAATATGCACACAAATGCATACATGTACATTTACGATTGATTTTTTTTTTTCACACTAAAAAAACAGTTCCACTGTTATTCTTATTATAATTAAATGAAACTTCCAAATACATTAGACATTTCTTCCATGAATGGAATAGTTCTTTTCTGCTCCTGCTAAAAACTGAGGTTACTTTATTTATCTATTGTACTTTATATTCCAATAGTATTTTTGGTTGATGTCACCTTATAGGATATGTAGTTTCCTGTCTCTAATTATAGTTCCATTGACATTCTCTTCAAAATATAGCCACACTGATTTATCCTTATCTACGAATGATTATATCACAATGTCTTGATGGTGATTTGATATCTTGACTTTAGCAATGTGCCAAGTTGAGAATTATCAGGTTGTTGTGTTGTCAGTGAAAAGGAGTAGGTAGAGGAAGTCTCATAGTCAAGTAGACTCAAAAAACAATCCATGCGGTAGGATGCAGACATACGACGATGGTTTGAAAAGAAATGAAAGAAATCAATATTATTTCAAATTAACTAGAAATACACAAAATGAGATCTCTTATAAAACATCCACACTATTAATTGAATTATAGAATAATCCACAACACACCGTATACATAAAAATATTTCTTTAGTGTTAAAAATGTTTGACCAATGATTGAATTCTACATTAATCAATGTATGAGAGACAACCTTTTACAAAATAGTTCATCAAATTTTTTTTTTCCCAAAAAGATCATATTTCTTCTCAAATCCTTCTCTAAATACAATTTCAAAATTTGTTATAATAACCAATTAAAAACTTAACCTTCAAGTCAACTAGGGGTTTGACATATAAATACTTCTTTATCATATTTTTTCCATTTGTCAAATAGAATTTTACATTTTTCATTATGAGGAAAAAACATGTTTCCTCCATGGAATCCTCAAAGTTGGTAATTCCCTATAAAATATTTTAATATATTTTTCAACTTTGGGGAAGACACATTTAACTTGTGTGGTTTTCTTAGTCTTTACAATTGGATACTTTTTTAAATATCATTTTTTAACATTCGAAATTCCTTGGAATTCAAACTTGTGTTGTTTAAGTATATCTTCAAATTATTGCAATACTTATTTATTGGATGAAATTTTTCTGGTGAACCAAGAGAAGGAAATTAACAGAGTAGTGGTGTCCTCAATAAAATCCTAGATCTTAATACATGAAAACCATTCATCTTCTATCTGTCTTCTCTGAGATTCATGAGAAAATCTATTCCAATAACTTTGATCCTATTCAATCTCATATATTTATGCTTTCCTCAAAATTCATATATCATGTCGTTCATCTTCTCCGTGTTTTTGGATTTGTTTGATTAACTTAAGTTGATCCTATGTTTTTTACTTGATTTTATTTCCACATCAAATTCACTTTATACAAAATGGAAAATTGTAAAGTAAGTTCCTGAAACTGAAAATCACGGGCATAAAAGACCCCTTTAACTTGTGCATTAGAATCATGTTCTTCTAACACATGCTCTATAAAAATTGAAATTAAGCCCTTGCATATTTATAGTACTTTACTTGATTTCCAAGTAATGCAATATTGTTTTCAAGGTTCCACACATCCACAATTTTTGATTGGGATTTATTTAACGTAACATGTGTGATGGCCAATATAGTTGATAAAAATTCTATTAATTTTTCTCTTTTTGTGTCTAGTACATGTTCTTCAGTAGTGAAAATTACTATATTGTCTAAATCAATTCTTGTTTTGGGTTTCCTCGGTAATGTTTTTCTTCCTCTTATTGTAGGAAATCAACTCCATATATTCCACATCATCAATTGGATCAAGTATGTTAAAATCCCCCCAATATAAGATATTCTTTATGCTTAAAACCCCCCCAATATAAGATATTCTTTAAGCTATTAGGAGTAGCTATTTGTTCCATTGCAATATCGTTTCCTCGAATATATTTTACTGAAGTTGTACCTTATTTTAGGATGATCAAATTTTCCATGGTTAGATAAATTGCATTATCAACATGAGGTTGATCAACTTGTATTTGTTGTTGCATGGGATACTTTGTAGATTCAATAAATATCTTGTTTTCCTTATCTTGTTTCTTCATTCTTAACAAATTTTTCCTCGTCCTTCTTTAATTTTCCTTTCTTTCTATACTCTTTCCTCCTCAAGGTTTTTCTCCGGTCCTTCTATTTTTTTATTTTCATTTTCCTCTTTTTCCAATAGTGCATTTTATGCTTCAACTGCTTTTATTTTTCCCTCTTATTCTTTCTTCCTTAGCTGCTAAGCTTCAAGGATTTTTTTTTTTATTATCAATTAACCTCTTTCATAGTTTTCTCTCTAAGATTGAGTAATTTGATCCTTTGGTTTCAATATTTCCTGCACTTCTTTGCAACATGTTTCATTCTCATAAGACATATCGTTATCCCACTATTCATGAAGATATGGCCAAGAAACATAAACATAAATGTTACAAAACTAATAATTTATGATCATGCCTCCTAAACTATCCCTAGGGGAATATGTACTCCAAAATAGTACTTACATCGTACCTAACTTTCTTATAGTAACTTAACCCATAGTGTCCAATATGTTGGAATATT
>JZKD02S0329404.1:234259-254058 GCA_000966675.3 Picea glauca | reverse complement strand
TGAATCAATATGAGTACTTTTACCACTTTTAAACACAATATATAAATGTCAACTTCATCAACAATATATCAACAACTTATCATCAATATATCATGAACATATAAACATAAGTAACATCACATCAAATACACAGTACACTAGAATTTACGTGGAAACCCAAATGGGAGAAAACCACATAATGTTTTCTTATATATCAAAGAATACATTCATTGGAAGCACCAACATCCTGATTCTCTAGTTGCAACTGGAAGAAGGCTACACCCCTCTATTTATAGGCTCCAACTTGAAGGAAGCTACAACTCTCTATGTTCTTTGGCTCCAACTAGAAGGAGGCTACAACCCCCCGATTCTCAGGATCCAACCTGAAGGAAGCTACAACTCCCTGAATTCTCTGGCTCCAACCAGAAAGAGGCTATAACCCTTTGATTCTTAGGCTCCAACCTGAAGGAAGAACCAACTCCATGAGTTCTCCGACACCAACCAAAAGGAGGCTACAACCCCCTTTCCTTGCCCCATCATGCCACCCTGAAATATAAGTGTAGAACAACTGTCACTACCAAAATCACTACCATTGTCACTGTCACTGCCACTGTCACATCAACCTGTAACCTGTCAACATGTCACTGTATCCAACCTATCACATCAACCTGTCACATCAACCTATCATTATCACCGATACTCATCATCAATGAAACCAAATCCTCTCACATGGAAACCATCACCAAACCATGTACATCAACTTGTATCAACCATGCATCAAGAATGCACGAATACTTGTACCAAACCGTGCATCAAGAATGCACGAATACTTGTACCAAACCGTGCATCAACCATGCACCACACCAAGTCCATAAACCATGTATCGTCTGATGCATCAACCATGTACCATATCATAAGATATAATCAATGAAGTACCTCAAGCATAACCAAGATAGCCACAATACCAAGATACCAGTATAGTCAAGATGTGCTACTAATCATGTACTATACCATCACTAAGTGTATCTCAACATGTACCAATATCACCAAGACATGCACCTCATACATGTACCAATAATATGCCTCACACCATGCACCAAATATGTGCCTCATACATATACCAATGCCTCAAAAAGATACCAAAGGCATGACCATAACATCATCAATATATAACCAAGATGTACCTCAAACCATGCGCCTCAAGTATAAACCATGTGCCAATATGTCCAAGATATGCACTATCAATGTACCTCAACATATATACTTCAACTAACATGTATGATACATCCAACATGTCCCTCTAGCAATGTATCATACTATCACCAAGGTGTACCATGCACAATCACTACCATGACATGCCTCAAGCATGTACCAACACAAGAGTTACCTCAACCATTCATCAACATCATCTAGAAATGTACCTCATATAAGTGCCAACACCATGCACCTAACATGTGCCTCAATCATGTGCCACTGTCTCAAGAATATACCAATCATGCATCAAGCATGCACCATAACCATAACATGTAACTTTAAAATTAAACACATAATCATACATGTAACCTATATATGACCTATTATATTAGATATCAGACAAATAGAACAACCTGGGAATCAACAACCTGGCACAAGCATTCTCCTTCACTTATGTCCTGTCCTCACGGGACAAAGACTACTTGTCACGCGGGGCCTCGCATGACGAGCACTATGAAAACCACGGGGATGCCTCGCGGGACACTAGCCATCTGACCCGCGTGGATTAACCAATTAGAGGTTTTACAGAAAATCCTAGCTCTCCTATGTAATCCCAAAACTCCCGCACTTATCACTTGTCGCTACCTCATATTTCACCATCACAAACTTTCCAAATAGATCACTAGTTCAATCGAAGATATTCAATAGAATAAGTGAGTGAATGTAGTTGTGAATGACTCCTTGAGGTGTATTTATAGTTTTTCCAAGTAACATCTCTCCTTAATATTAGGGCTTCTTGAACTTTCTTGTTGCAACAACTTTACCCTTTCATTAATGACTTGTAATAAATTAGGAGCTTCTTAACCATTATTCGGCGCTTCCAATTTTATGAGGGCATATATCCCTAACCATAAGGAACCACGTGGTGTACCACCTATTCCCAAAAATGACACGACAAGGAATATTCATCTATGAGTGTGTTACTTGCATTTGCACTGTCCTTCATGCCCTTATTCCTCAAACAAATTTGGGTCTCATGACCACACCTCTGAGGCTTCATGTAGACTTCATCAAATGCACCCAACACATCTGTTGAAATCAACCACTCTTGTTGTCATAAATGACAACTGACTCACCATCAAACTCGACCACAACTCTGAGGTGTCTCAAATACTCCAAGGATTAACATCAATGACAACAAACTGTCCAACACAGTATACATGTTATAGCGAATGGAATTTTTCCTCCTTGAATATTTTTCTAGAGAAGTAATGAAACCATGGAGAAGGGTGTAGTATGTCATCTCTCCAAGGAATAACATGTTTGTAACATATTAGGCAAAAAATGAGGGGGAGTAGTCAATCCATATATTCTAATATAATTATAATCTTATTTTAAATACTAGCTACCTATACTTCTTAGAAAGGTCATATATTCTTTAGCTAATATCGATCATTACTTCTATATCAATTTGTACAATGTTGGAAGAAATTCAAAAAATTGTGCATAATTTCTCTTATATTTGTTTTGCCATAATCCCTGACAATACACATTAATTGGACTACCGGCTATAGTTCAATTCTAATTTAAGCTCAGGAAAGGATTTCTTGCACAAATAATATCTAGTAGGTAAGAATACAATTAGAAAGTAGGGATAATCTCATAAACTAGATTCTTTTCTCTCTCAATAGCTCTTTTCATGGCATGTGATAAGATGGATGGACAATTGAATATAGAAGCAATTGTGATGAAAATATGCAAAACTAGTACCCAAACATCTTTGAAATGGATACACTTAGCTTCACCATATAACTTGCACATCAAGGGAATTGCATAAATATAGGGGTCTCTTACATTTGTTATTGTGCATACCCCATCACTCTTGGAAAAAAATATGTTGTGTTCCATCCACCATCCTGCTAATTTTTTCTTAATATGATTATCCTAGTGAAATTGTTCCACAAACCTAGTAATCATGAATTTTTCTAGTTGTTGCAGTTTATAATTTCAAATGGCTGAAAGGGAGTAATACATATTCCTTCATCATTATTGACTATCCTATTCTTTGTATCAATATGTTTAATGATCCATTATATGGTCTCATAATAGGGCATCACATGGTGTTTTGGCATCAACAATGTGTAGGTGATATATTTTGATGTTAGAGAAGACAAAATCATCAAGATTTCTAGTTCTTGGATCATTCAGGGGAATTGCATCAAAATAATCTCTTAAGGGCCTCAATATCATCGAAAAAATTTCATGAGGACTTTTAAGGGCCTCAATATCCTTAAAGATGAGCATGCATGGCTCAATATCAGGTTTTTCCAGTTGAATTATAGGTATGTATTATTTAAGAGTTGTTTCCATGTCACTATTGATCAACTTTACAATTTGGGAAACTTCAACAACTGGTTTTTTCCCTTTAGGATATTGATTTAGATTTTTAGGAGTGGTTCTTATGGGAGGCATACTATCTATGATTAAATTTAATTCTAAAATTATTATACACATAAAATTATTTTCTAAGAGAAACCTATGTTTAGTGATATCTAGCACCGCCTACATATTTCTAACATCAACAATAAGACTTCTACATGTTCTTTCAACAAACTATAGACTATACAATCATCCATGTATACCTATAGAAACTAGTGAATGAATTCCTTAAACGCAACAATGACTACTCTGGAAAATATTGTTGGTGCATTCTTCATTCCAAATGGCATGATTGTGTACTGGTAAGATCCCCATTATGTCGCAAAGGTGGTCTTGTATCTGTCTTCCTGTGCTATCTTGAACTGGTGGTAGCTTGAGAATCCATCAGTGAATGAGTAAGTTTTGTGTCCTCCTACGTTCTCCAACACTTCATCCGTGAAAGGTGTAGGGAATGGGTCATGTAGGAATGCATCATTCAACTTCCTCAAGTTGATGCATATCCGTATCCCTTTTTGTTTCTTGTCATGAACTACCATCAGGCTTATCCATTCAGATTCTTCCACTGGTTCTATGATTCCGACTTCAAGTATTCTGTAGATCTCAGCTTTGACTTTCTGCTTGTAAATCGGGTTCAATCTATATGGTTGTTGTCTGATTGGTATCATGTCAGCTTTAAGTGGTATCTTCATTTCTCCTATATCTCCTGCTATACCCTTCATCTCTGTAAATGTTGTGGGAAATAGGTCGTTGTATTCGTGCAGTAACTCTGTTATTCTCTCTACTGTTTTCTCATCCCAATAATCTCCGATGCTGGCCATTTTGGGATTATTAGTTGTCCCAATGTTGACTTTCTTGACCTTAATCGGTGCAACACTAACCTCTGATCGACAGGTGGATCTTCCACTTCCCTTTCGCCTTCCGCTTCCTTGATCTGAATATCGTGTGGATCGTCTTCATCTGGTGCTTCCTCCTGCACATGGTAACATGACAATAGTTCTTTGACTGTCTGTCTGTTCCATTGTTTCTCTTATGTTATGAGCTCGACTTTTGGTTCCTTGATGAATATCACCCCTCTTATCCTTTTAAGAGTTGCGTCTATGTTGGGGTTCTCATGCTTGAATGAGAAAGTGAATGTGAAATTCTGTTGCAATACCATCCATGTCGCAGTTCCTTTGTGCAGTACCTGGTCTGTGTACCAGTTTGCTGGTATGACCTTTAGAGTGTGTATAAAATGATGAGACCATTCATCTGGGGGTGTCAATTTCCACAATGTTCTGCACTACTCAAAGTGTTCCACTGGTGCCCCCTGTCCATTGTACTTCTGTTGCTTATTGTTTTTTTGATCTGCCCGAACCTTATGCGCAGTAACCGCTTACATTGGTATCAATATGTGAATGTCTCTTTGTATGTGCCCCACCATTTTGCAGGTGTGGCCTTGAGTTCTATATCAAGTGATAAGAGTCTCTGATTATCTGAAACTTCATCTTCGTACTATACCAAGAATATTTTGAGATCATTTATTCCATGGAAACTGGGTGGTTCTCTTATCTCCGTGCCTACCCATCTTACTGCGCAGTCTATTCGTACACATCTTCTCATGGAAACTTCATGTAGCCTTTGTTTCCATTTCTCTAAAATGGTATCTGAGTTTGTTTCACATGAAGTAATGCTTCTCCAACTGAGTATCTCATGTGCAGTTGGGTTTACGTAATATTCATCGCACGCAGTTGTTCTATACAACTGGTTGATTTCCTCTAAGTCTAAGCAAGTGGGTTCTACAAACCTTTCCCCTTCTAATGGGTCTAATGGCACGATGACACTGTATTAACCTGACTCAAATGTCATTTTTCATGTCTTTAGATTGATTATGGCATGGCTTTCAAATTCCCAATCCAAGCCAAGCAACGCTGGATATGGTGTTGTGTCGTTCACTATTTCAATTACTTCAAAATATGTTTTAGTGTGCACTCCATCCAGGTCTACTGTCACTCTTTTCAGTCTACCAATTGGTAGGACTCTGTGTGGTTTTCTAGTTTCAGTTGAACCGATGAGTATTCTAATGTGGGCTCTCCCATGCATTTCCATGTATTCTTTGGTAATACATTAACTTCAGATCCTAGATCCAGTATGTTGTCTCCCATGTTGAAATCTGCAATGTTTTCATTCAGTTTGAACTCCCTACTTGTTCTTCTTCTTGTATGTAGGTGATTGACTGTCTTTTGTTCTAGTTTTCCTTCGGTCTCTATACTACATCTTTCTAATATGTTTTGTAGTATTTTCACAGATGATGGATCATTTAATACTTTCACACATGATTGCAAGAAGCCTTTGATTGTACTTACTTGTCCCGTAGATTGTATTTCGTTGGTATGATCCAATAATAGAGGCATCTCATATTCTGACGCTTCTTTGCTTTGTTGCACAGTTGAAGTCGTCACAATATCCTCCTTCTGAAATTCTTGTCGTGCTTGCTTAAATATCTCCTTCTCCTTCTGCGCGTCAAACTGCTTCCTTGGTTCAACATTCTTCTTTACCCACTGGTGTTGTACCGAATCTTGTCAGACTGCATCGTTCCCTGTTTTAGCTCCTTCCTGGGTGACTATGTTGATGTTCCATCCTTCATTCCTTGTTTCGACTAAGATCCATTGAACATTCTCGTTGTTATGGTTTCTCTTTTCCTGAATCTTTACTAATAGTGTCAGACATTATTTTGTATCATGGTCTGATGCGTGACAATACATACATGTTGGTGGAAGTGGACATTCCCTTGCATAATTTCCCAGTTGTTGACAATTGTGACATATCGCTAGTCCTCTACCTCGTCCAAAACCTCCTCTAGCTCTTCCTCCACCTCTATAGCTTGCTCGATCTCCTCTCGGTGCATTATACCGAGGTGCCTGATTTTACTGCACGGTATTGTACTGTGGTTGTGTTGTGTTGTACTGTGGTTGTGCAGTATTATATGGTTGTTTCACAGTAGTATATTGTTGTTGCATAGTGGTGTATGGAGCTGGAAATTTCTTAAATTGTGGTGTGTCTTGCCTAGTCATCATTTCGGCCTGCACTATGTATGCATCCAATGTCCTTTCTCGCATCAACTCCATATTTCTACAATCTTTGTCGTCATGGCCCACTGATTTGCAAAAGTTGCAATATGAACTCTTGGGAACTGTCTGGTATTTCTGCATCATTGAGTAATGATATGGATCATGGCCCGGTTTTTTACAAAATTTCGCACCATAATCCTCCTGTTGGTAATGGATTTGGCATCCCTACTGCCATATACTGTGTGAATGTTGGAAATTTGTTCTTTTGGTTCCCTTCTGTCATGCATGTGGTGCACCAGACGACTTCTCGTTTGTCCTTACTCTTATTCTAGTTTAGCTAGAATGTTAAGTTATTCAAATCCTCCTTTAGTTCTTCGATGGTTGGATCTATCTGTGGGTACTGATTTTCTTCCAGTTGTAGGGCTTCTTGTAGAGCCTCTGCCTGTGTTTGAAACTTCTGTTGTCGTAGTGGATATTTTAAGTGTGGGAGTAGTGAGTTGAAAAACAAGTGTTGATGTTTCATATCGGTCATGATATATTTCAACTTTCCCTTCAGTTGCTTGAATCTATGGTAAATATCCCAGATGGATTCTCCCGATTTTTGTCTAATTTCGATCATCTCATTCATGTACTGATATTCTGAACTCGACTTCTGGAACTCATTTATCAACAGTTTCTTGATGTCTGCAATTGTTCTGGTTGTCCCTGGTGGATTGTTTGTAGCTAAACTCATATACCAATCTAGTGCGTGATCCCTTAATGTAATCGTTAGTTGTGTCAGTTTGGTATCTTCGTCTGTGATTTTTTTTTCTTCCCAAATATTCTCATAGATGAACAAGTGTTTTTCTGGGTCCTCTAACGCTTCTCCTTTAAATTCTGGTAACCCGATGGTGGGATCATGTCCTGCCATTCTAAATGTCGAACTAATACCTCCGCGCGGTGTAGATACTTGACTAGTGCTAGCTGAACTGGCTCCTCCACGTTGCTCCTTGTGTAGATGTACTTCCTTATATCTGACTTCTTCCGAACTTCGGTTGTCTAAACGATGGTGTTCTCTTTGGTGTATTAGTCGCACATGGGTTTATGGGTTCCACACTGACATTAATATGGATAGGATTGCTACCTTCTCTTCCTGTTCTTGGAACTCTTGTCTTACTCTCATATCTTGTGCGCGGGATTTTCTCAATTTGATCCACAACCCGAAGATCCTATACCTCTTCCTTGTCACTTGCCAAGCCTTCCCTCACGACTATGACTCTCTTCTTGGTATTCACCTTGTATTGGTAGGGTACTCTATTGCGCATCTTTCTAGTTGTCGCCAAGATCCACTTGATCTGGTTGTCATCCATCATGATCGGGTCCAAGGGTTCCTCCTTTCCCTTATCCTTTCCTCCTTCCATTTCTCCCTTTTTTCTTTAGTGCTTCCCCCCTTCCCCCATGCACGCAAGGAAGTTTAGTTGTCTGATTCCATTTTCATTACACCTTTGTTGTATAACAATATCTTGATAGAAGTATACAATGATCTAATGTTCCTTCCTCGAGGTCTGCGTAGAAATTATTGCTCCGCTGCGTTGTACGACTTCGTTGTATCTACTGCAAACTCTGTTATAAAGCCTGCCACAATATTGTCGAGCCAAAATTCTATTGCGCGGGTGAATCTGTTGTTTACCTGCGGTAACTACTCAATCTGTACTGGGGTCCACTCTAACTGTTGGATCTAGGTCATTGCATGGTTATCCTTCAACCTTAGTATCCACTCCTGCAATAAGTGTGGAAAATCATAGAAAATGACTTTGTGTAAATCAGTAAACACGTATTTCTCAAGATATTTGCAGGGTGTTATTTTAGGGTTTTTATTATCTTTTTGTGCAAAATCCAACTCTTTTGTCCTTAGCCAGCTTTCGATCTCTTCTTTTGTGGGATTCCACAGTCTCAACATCTCCTTCTAGAGGCTCATTGCTCTCTACCCTAATATTTTTTTGATCTGTCTTTGGTAGACCTTCAACTTATCTCATATACTCAATCCTCTTTTGTTCCTACCAAAGACAACATAACCGTTTTTTGGTTACTCTGTCTTATATCCTTTCTGAGTTTAGTGACCCAGAGTTCATGTCTGTTCAAGTTTCCAACAAAGCCTATAAAACTATCGTCCTAACTAGTAAACCAAAAGGAAACACAACGCACAGGGTGCATTGCATTGTCTCACCCGAGATAGTCTTAATGGGTGGCTGCAATACTCATGTTTTTATAGCCTAGGATTGAGTGAGAGATCTGATAATTGTGTATTGGGAGTGCTACTATACTTATTAACGCAATATACCATTATCACAATTTATGCATGAAATATAATAACTCATTCATTTAGTGAATCTATATCTACTGAGACAATAAAGAAATACATGCATTCAATCACATAACACAGATGTTACCATGGTTCACCCCCTCGGGCTACGTCCACAAAGATTTGGCTCTTAGCTCTTTTATTATCATCGTTCTATCATTACAGTGCCGCACACTTTACAATTCTTCTCCGTCGGGTTAATATATATTATGAGGCGGACTAGGTCGCACCAGGCTCCTCAATTTGCGATCTAACCCTCAAGATATACTCTCCTCTGGCCTCTCTATCTCAATAGATTACAAAAGTAGGTCATACAAAAAAATATCATATATCATTCGATTTCTTGTATTCGTCTCTCTATATCTCTAGCAACTCACTACAACATAAAATTGTATCTATATCAACTCTCCCTGTGAGACTTAGATAACTATATTTATACGTTTATGACTCTTCAACCATTACAATACATTACAAAAACCCTAACTCTAATGTCGTTAGGTATTCCATGCATGTGTGTGTGTTGTTCTTCCTTCCAGCTGTCGCTTTCCTTGTGCATGACTTCTTTCCCAAAATCAACTTGCTTTCTACCTTGGTCTGCTTCCAACATTGATCCACATGGACAATTTATTAGCTTTATAGCTCTATTACTTTTGAATTCGAATTTAGACCATATACCCCCCTAAAATTCGGATCATTCCTCCCCCCTTAGAAAATGATGGTCCCCATCATTTAAATCATGGTACAAATAGACCCATGAGTAAAATTTTATAATTCCCAAGGAAGGGAAGAGTTTTGTGCGGTTGACCCATAACCATTTACATTAATAAAAATGAAAAAATCATGACTTTGGAGGCTTTGAATCTCCTTCTACAAATTTATCATAACTTCTGATACAGGTGATGAAATCCAATTCCGTCGAAGACCCATTTGAGCTACTAAAGAGGTTTTTCCATCAATATACGAAACTTGTTCTGAGGTGGCCCATGGAGTGAAAATACCAGGCTGAAGTTGAAGGGTGCGCGACCACGTTGGTTATAGACATGCACTACTTCAAACAAAGATATCTCATAAACCAAACAATGAAATTAAATTCTGTGAAATATCCATTTGAGATATTGAAGAGATATTTCCATCCATATGTGTAAATCATTGTGTAATTTCCTAAGCAGAGAGAAAAATCCTATTGAATATGGTGGTACATGCGACCTCCTTGGGTCAAATACATGTTGATATTCAATCGATGATATCTCTCAAACCACGAAGCAAAATGAGATTCTGTGAAATACCCATTTGATATATTGAAGAGATATTTCCAACCATATGTGTAACTCCTTCTATAGTTTCTTGAGCAGGGAAAAAATCATGTTGAATATGGTGGTACACGTGACCTCCTTGGGTCAAATACATGTTGAGAGTCAATCGATGATATCTCTCAAACCAGGAAGCCAAATTAGATTCTGAGAAATACCCATTTTACATATTGAAGATATATTTCCATCCATATGTGTAAATCCTTTTGTAGTTTCCCGACAAAGGAGAAAATTACCGTTGAATATGGTGGTATGTGCTACCTTCTTGGGTCAAATACATGCTAAGATTCAATCGATGATATCTCTCAAACTAGGAAGCCAAATGAGATTCCGCGAAATACCCATTTGAGATATTTAAGAGATATTTCCAATGAGATATGGTAGAGCCTCTTAAATGATGTGTAGAAGTCGAAACACCTCTTTGAATTTGACTGATTGTAGAGGGCCACAAAGGATGCCAAGGCTTTGTAGAGCAACATGGGCTGTTGTAGAGGTTGTCAAACCTATGTGGGCAACATGGACACTGTTACACATCAAAATTACTCATTATTATGATGGCCTAGTGTCGTCATTACCAAATGTTGCAAGTATCGCATTTTGCCCACAAGTGTCGCAAATATCATACTGTCATCTTTCCTATGTCATGTCTCGGATGAAATTATCAAGGAACGCTTAAAAGACACCTCAAAAGACTGGTTTTGAAGAGGAGAAGTCATTTGACAAAGAGTACAAGTCTTTTTCCATGGAAAAAGCCACTCAAAAATCAATTTTGGAAGGCAACTCTCCTCTATACACTATCAGGGAGTGCCAACGCTATGTACCATCTTCTGGGGGAGCGTTGGAACGCTCTGTGCCCCCTTTTGAGGGAGCGCTACCCTTTTTGAGTGAATTTTGGACCGTTGAGAGAAATCAGGAAATAATTCCCTTAATCTCTGGAGTTGGTTAGATTTGAATCTGAGGTCAATCCTTGATCTCAGGGAATATCCACAACTAAAGGAGAAGAATCCTCAACCTATCCCAATAATCTCTTAAGTGGTTAGGCCTCTCCAAGCCTATATAAGGAGGCCTCCTCATGGTGAAAGGGGAGACACTGTAGGGCATCAAACTTATGATCTCATAAGGGAGATATCATTGAAGCATCATCATTATGTGCATGGATTATTTGAGCAAGGGTCTGGACAAAGAGAGATTGGTGAAGTTGTTGCACCTACATCCATGGCTGTAAGCATTTCACTTTGTTTTCATTCATATAAATCTATGCTTGGCCTGTTTCCTTTAAGTTTGTGTATGTTCCATGAACTTGTTTCTTTCTATAGATCTATTATGGAGCTAATCATGGTAGAGTAGGAAGTATGTCTCGTTGTTGTTGATAATTGTATTGCAGGACCTTCTGAGGAACTTGGAGATCAAGATTAGCCTGGATCAAGCAAGGACAAACGTCAGTAAAGGAATTTACTCTTCTTCCTTCTTCTTCTTTGAATAGTTTAGCTTCATGAAAAGGAATTTCAGTGTCCACGATAGCACTTTCTATCTTGGTCATAGGGGTCTAGTATCTAAGAGGAAATCCACTTGTTTGCAGGGGGATTCTCCTGTAACCGAAATTGGTGACTCCAGTAAAGAGGAACTTTGATTTTTGATTCCTTTCCTAGGTCTTGTTTTAGCCTTTGCTCATATTTGACCTTATTCACACTATGTCTATGATCCTTAGAACTGTGTTGATTGGTTCTTTACCTCATCTCATACACTTTCATTTCCCGATCTTGCTTGAATTTTTGGATTCTGGGCATTTTTCTTATTTTTTAGTGGCCAGTGCCCCCCTGCCTCTTCTACCAGAGCGCTAGCGCTCCCTGCCAAGCTTACACAGAACGTTGCAACATTCTGGTGCCCTTGACACCAGACCATTGCCCTGTTTCTATTCAAAATCTTGTAGGAATTTAATCTCTGAGTTCATTTTCTTGCTTTTTTCACTTCCTCAGAGTCCTTACAACCTCAGTACATCTTTGTCTTGGCCTTCAACACATTGCTTTCTGAGAATTGATCACCTTTTTTTTGGAATTTTGATATTTTTTCCTTACCTTGAAGTCACTCTTTGTCTTTGACGATTTAGAGTCAACTTATTGTTTTCCTCTCATTTATCTGACTGAGTGAAAGATTTTGTAAGGAAATTCAAAGGTTTGTGCACCTTTCCATTTGATCTTTGAGGTCATCTTGTCCAAACCTTTTTCCTTATTTTTGAGTTTTTGGTTTTCTTTTTGCAAGTTTGGTTATCTTTGTCTTTCTTGTTTAATCACGATGAGAGTGTGTTTTTTGCTTATTTAAAGTTTGCTTTTGATTGTCTAAATCTCATTGATCTTAAAGTCTCAATGACATAGGAAGATTTTCATCAGATTGATTATCATTCACACATAAAGAAAAATGATACATTTTTATGATTGTTTTTGGATATTAGAACAAAATTCTATGAAATTTTTAGCATGATATTGGATTTAATTGAGAAATAATTGCATGAGGATACTGCATCTTAGTGTTTGACAGTAAAAAGAACATTTTCCTCCTTCCCTTAAATAGGCATTCATTGAAAGAAAAGATTGCTTATCATTTCTGATGCATTTTTTGGGGGAATTGAGTCATAATACCATCAGTTTCATTGTCATACACCCTTGAGTAAAGAACAACAACAAAATTAACGCTAATTAAAATTCATCTAGAACTTTTTGTTTTTAGAATCTTCCACCAACACTAGACTAGGATTATCGCTTTGGATTAGGCTGTCAGTACAACTCTCCAAAGTATTCAAAACAAACATTAGCATATTGTGATAGGGAGAGAAAATCTAATTGTCATATAGGCTTTCTGGGATCCCCCTCTCACATAGGGGTTACGCACGAGGTCGCATTCGGGATATTTACAGAGATTATCCCTCTGTGGTTCAACCATTTGTAGTGGTTAGATCATATATTGAGGGTTATTTGTGAGGTTCAACTGGTTTCATTTGGTCTCGATGCTTCGTGAACTCTGAATCCGTTCGGGGTCCTCTGGAGTTCTACCGATCCACTTGTCCTCAGTTATCTCTAAGGATTTCAGACTTGTTATCCTGCTCATACGTTCAGAAAAGACTGTCGACTGTACCCACCCAACGACTGATTGCGAGTTGGTGTCCTTAGTAGCCATAATATTTAGGTACTTACACAAGGTGATGGTGAAGGGAAGTCTCACTATACCTGGAACAGACGTTGGTCAAAATCACTCGGTCTTCTTGGAGGGTAAATCCACAATTATTGCATGGAAGCTTGCACCAAGGTGCAAGTCCATTAAGAAGTTCGTCTTTGTAACTGTTCCACCATATCCTATCCCCTTCTTGACTTGATCACGCGACGTTGGATTTCATCACCAACTAGTATGATCATCGAGAGAAGGTTTTGTTTGCTTGGTTTGATTTCTATATTTGATTAGTGTATGTTGTTTATTTTTTGTTAGTTGGCCATAGATTTTTTCCATCGAATTTTTTCCACCAACATCGACCCTCCACGCCGTTCACGTAGGGTACAGGGAATTCCCCCAGAAAATATGGAAGAATCTACCCCTTTACCCCCTCATTCTATGGAGGTCTCTCCTCAACAGAGCGAGGTCCATGAAATTATAACATCACAGGAGGAAGTTTCCACCTCTTTATAAAAATTTTGAATTGTTTCGGATTCTATGGAGGCTTTCCGCATTCCCGTGGGATATGAAAGGAGTTTTCTCCAGCTCAATTCAGTTGGAGAACTTGTTGTCATTGATCCTTCTGACATTTCGATCGGCCCTCATTCGAGCCCTCGATTCGAAGACTCCCTTTGGATTGTTGACATAGTTCGAAGCTCACTTTGTACGGTGCGAGACCTTTACGGATTAGGGATAGGTGTTGATATACATGTCATATCCCAAATACCTGTCATAGTTCAATCACATCGTTTGTTGGTCTGAACATGCAGTTTGTTGGTCCAAGTTCCACTATTTCTATCCAAATGGCCCATTCTACGATGGTCCCTCATGTTGCGACTATTCCTACTGGTAATGTGGTGGTTAGCCAAGCTCCCATTGGTACACCACTTTCATCTAGGCCTTCTTCGTCACTTCCCCTTAGGTACAGAGCATTGAATTCTTCCGTTGTCAACACTACCCAGATTATACCCAGAAGTTCTATACCTATCCAACAACCCGGAGGAACCGGTCTTGGTGGCTCTAATCCATTAAGCGGCACCGATTATTCATTTATGTTTGGTTTCCAAACTCCATGGACTTAACCTCATGCTGGGGGGAAACCTCCTTTCGGAGGACAACCTCCATTTGGAGGGAAACCTTTGTTTGGAGGGAAACCTCCTGTTGGGGGGAAACCTCCTTTTGGAGGACAACCTTCGTTTGGAGGGAAACCTCTTGATGGGGGGAACCTCCTTTCAGAGGGAAACCTCTGTTTGGAGGAAAACCTCATGTTGGGGGGACACCTCAGACTAGAGCCCATCATCAACCCTATGGATAGAATGCATCTACAACACCCAATCCGTGGAACATCCCTTTCCGAGGCAACCCAAAGTTATCTGGGGGACATAATCCTCAAGGTCTACAACAACCTCCTCTTTCTCAGGGGACTAATCTATATCCTCCTTCTGGACAAAATGTTTACCCCCCCCTATTGGAAAGCACCAAATCCAAATTATAATCCTCAAAACCCATCCAGTTATCCTCCGCTCCCACATGTTTCTCAACCCTCCTCGAATCTTGTTTACTATGGTCAGCAACAATCGTATGCATGAGGACCCTCTAGTTACAATTATCCACCTAACCTAGTTTACGGTCCTACTGGTGTCCCTATGTCACACTAGTATCACCCTCAGGTTAATCAACAGCTACCATTCCTTGCTACTCTGGATCTCCCAAACCTGTCTCGCTTGACCAATGATGTTATACGTCATTATCCTTTCTGGTCTGTGATTCCAAATAAACTACCTTCTGATATTCCAAAATTTGACGGTAAACCTGGAGAAGACCCAAATAACCATGTGATGACTTTCCATTTGTGGTGTTCATCAAACTCCTTAATGGATGATTCTATAGGCTTGTGTCTTTTCCAGCGAACACTTACGGGTTTAGAAGACAAGTGGTATATTGAACTGCCACGTGGTTCTTTCCAAGACTTCAACTCCCTTGCTATGTACTTTCTCACACACTTTCAACTACACACTTTTCACAAACAGGCACACACCCACCCTGGTCTATTGCATCCCATTATTTCCATCAGCCCCTTTGCCAAATGGGGCATTGATTTCATGCAGTGTAACCCTACCTCAGTTGGGGGGCACAGTTATATAATCATTGTCATCGATTACTTTACAAAATGGGTTGAGGCTATGCCTACCTTTCTGAATGATGGTCATACTGCAGCTCTTTTATTTTTCAACCACATCATCACTCGCTTTGGTGTTCCACAAGACATTGTCACTGATCATGGTTCACATTTTCAAAACCAAATGATTAGTGAGTTGCATGCCAAGTTGGATTTTCGCCATGAGAACTCATCCCCGTATTATCCCTCATCCCCGTATTATCCTCAAGAAAATGGACAAGTCGAAGCTATCAACAAGGTCCTCAAAACTATGATCCAACAGATGCTAGGGGAAAACAAGACATCCTGGCATCTACAACTTTTCTCCACTCTTTGGGCTTACTGTATTTCAGTGAAAACTGCTACTAGATTCACTCCTTTCCAGTTAGTATATGGAATAGAAGTTGTTTTACTGATCAAGTGATAAATTCCCTCGTTGAAACTCAAAGTAGAACTCATGCCCCACACTTCTGTTGAAGAAGAGTGTTTCTTATACCTGACCAGGTTGGATGAAACACGTCGTGATGCCACTCTCGTTAACGAGATGTATCAAAAATGAATCAAGAATCAATACAACAAATCCATCCACCCTCGTACTGTCATAGAAGGAGACCTAGTCCTCGTTTATGACCAGGCTCATGACAAGTTAGGGACAGGTAAGTTAGAATCTCTATGGCATGGTCCTTACATCATGAAACATGTTCTACATAGAAGCACCTACGAGGTAGTTGACTACGACGGAATCTCCCTAGGTGAGCCCAGGAACGAACTTTACCTTAAGAAGTACTATGCATAGGACATCTAGCATACGTACTTTGTACACTATTGTATTTTAGTTTGGTGTGTCTTTTTCTTTTGTGTGCTCGAGTTTTTGCCTTAGCCTCTTATACCGTGTCTTGTGTTTCCATGTGCAGATGACATCTTCCTTTCCTATCTTTGTTGGTTTTATGGATGGCGCTAGTCGACACACCCATAACATTTCTTTTGTAGCTTGGGTCGTTTACCACTCTGATGAGTTGGTGAGTTCAGGAGGTATTTTCTTAGGATTGACAACTAACAACATGGCAGAGTATCATGTTGTCATCAGACTTTTAACTGAAGTCTCCTCCCTAGGAATTTCTCGCATGATCGTCAATCTGGACTCTCAACTCATGGTCTGTCAACTCAATTGAATCTACATTATTCGTAATCTTATCCTACTACGTCTCCATCTACGAGTTTGTCGTCTTGAATGAATGTTTGATATTATCGAATACAGACACATACCAAGAGAACTCAATACCATTTCAGATTCGTTAGCCAATTACATCATGGATAGGTATCTCACACATAGATGAGTTTTCATAAAGGAAATAAATCACATCACATATCATCATGTAAATTAAAATGCATCACATACAAGACATCATTATTTGCAAATCATATGGCACTATAAAAACTTGAAAATGTATATATATACGGCGTGACTGAAAATGTTTGATTACATCAAAATGGTACATAGATAGTCAAAATGTGGGTCCTCACACCCATAAACATCGTCATACAGACTATACAATCATCAGGAATATCCTAATATTCTTGCATCACATTATGCTCCGAGTAACATATCGCTGCACGGGTTATACACCTCAGTAAAGAGTTCAGACTCTCAGACACTCCCACAGTGTGTCTCTGTAGATGTAGTGGCACTTCCCGCCTCCTAAGAGGAGGGATACCTGTCGTGAGGCCTTGCAGGTTTCTTTCAACCTCATGTTGCTACCCCTTGATCTACCACTATCTGAGCATCCCTGCAATTCCCTAGTGCCGACATCTCTGCCGGACGTCTTGCTCCCCTATCTACATAATGAAACAAAATGTCTGTTAAAAACTCTTCTATGTACCCCCAGAAAAAATAATATAAAGTTTTAAAATAAAAAAAACACTTGACAAGATTGTTTTGGTTTCTTACCTGATGCATCCCAATCCTCCCCTTCTGGAAGAACCAAGTCGATGCTTCCCTGAAAATCCACTCCGGCGTATGGAAATTCTTCTATCACGATCAATTGGTGTCTCAACCAAGCGAAGAAATCACCGGTGAATTTGAACTCTGAATTTGAGCCTAATCTCGGAGACAGGCTAGTCCATTGCTCCATATGTGGTTCTCCCACTGGCTGTACTGCTAATGCAATCTGAGGTTGCATATAAGGAATGTTTTCTAGTAAGAACAAAACCAAGAATGAACCATACCCAAACTACTTATGCTGCCCTGCTCTGCATCTCGTAATTTGCTCCTTCACATTATGAAGGAACCCTACACTCCAGTTAAACAGTGTTGGCTCTAGACACTGTAAACCATAGGCCACCTGTGATCTTGAAACTAGGTGTGAGTTGTTACTTCCCGCTATACTCGTAATGGAAAAAAAAATGGACCTAAGAGGTAGACCCATGATGTCTTTGATTGCGATTCTACCTCCCACTAATCTCTATCCTGGAACACAATGGTTTTCCAAGTACTCATCCACAGGCGCGGGAAGTGCTCTCTGCCTGGATAAAATTATGGGGGCCCTCTTTTCAAAAGGTCAGTGAGGAAGTACACATATTCCAACTCGATGGTCAAGAGCTGCATTCCAATTTGGAACCCTTGTTCTGCAATGTTCCATAGCTCGATCATATGCTCAAGAAGAAGAATCTATTTCTTCATGTTTTTCATTTTGAAGAACTTGAGGAGACCATGATTCCTCAATGTGGCCCTTGATCGGGGACTTTGTAAGGTGACCACGTCATTGAGCTCATGCTCTCTTTCTTTCCACTCAATCATGCCTTTTTCCAAAGTTACCTGCAATCATCAACAACAAAAATTCATTAGTCACATTTTTCGACAATTTTTGGGCAATTTAAAAACTTTAAAAATTTGTTTTCTCTTTCTATCATGACAATACCCCCTTCATATGCACATTAGAGTGCCAACGCACCCTCACAGTAGCCACCAGAGCGCTCTAAAAACTGACAACACTCTCCTTCACGTTTTGAGAGAGTGCTGGCAAGTTTTGGGCATTTTTCTTGTGTATTTGGGCAGTGCCCTCTCCACCACTACACCAGAACGTTGGCGCGCCCTTCATCAACTTGTAGGGGCATTTGGAAAATCATGTAGCACTCCCCCACTAATCCTAGAGGAGCGTCGAGCCTTTTTTGGGCGCTTGAGCTAACCCAGGGCATCAAGTTTGGCACCTAATTATTGCCTTAAAACAAAATTTGAACCGTACAAATGAAAGAAAGGAAGAAGAGAACCAACCTGATCCAAACGATGAGGAAAATAGTTGACCATAGCTCTGACACCGAACAATGCAAGATTCACCTCCAAAGCACAAATTCTCCACTGCTACAAATCTTTGCACAAATGAAATGGTAAATGACATTGTTACCCCATTTTACTATTATAAATTTCATTTTTGCTTAAGATATACTTATTTTTGGGTTTTAAAGAATATTTTGGAGGCCTTGTAGGGGCCGAATTAAATAAACAACCATTTAATTTACAACATAACAGTAAAAGTCAAGAAATTTCTATAATTTAGCACATTCACCTACAAATTTATCAATTATAATAAAATTTTATAAGAGATTTAAACAATGCATAATTTGAAATAAATACCTGAACTTGATGCTATTAACCTCCGTTTGTTCGTCGCTTGCCTCCTTGACCACTTCTGCAAAACACTGCCCAAAACCTAGTTCCTCCCTGCCAACTAGGTAACTCCCTAGCTCCATGATATCAACGGATATCCTATCCCCCGTGCCCAAAACCCCCAGCAACCCCGGTGCACTCACACAATCCCACTCCCAAAATTTCACCTCTCTCTGCAAATCCCCGAGCTCCCAAAATTCATCCCCCAACCTCCCATAGAATGGCGTCCCGTCAACCTCCTTCCCTTCATTATCCCTCCTTCCCCGACTTTTCCCCCCTTTTATCCCTACCTAACCCATTTATTACCCTCTTTTCCCCCCGCCATTAATCCCCCTTATCCCCCCTTTATTCTTTTATCCTCATGTATTTAATATGTTATCCCTTGTTGGATACGTAACTCAATTTATCAATATAGTTTATTATCCTCCTTTTATTTCTTTACCTTATTTATTAATGAATTAATTAA
>JZKD02S0329404.1:216116-230035 GCA_000966675.3 Picea glauca | reverse complement strand
ATACCTGATGACTCCACCACCATGGATTGATGTTCGGCCTGGTGGTTATTAACCGCTGCGTAAATCTGGTGGCTGCTACTTGCTCTCCCCATCGGTGCCTTTCCTTCTCTATGCACGAACCCTGATTGTAACTCTAGGCAGTTGCACTGGTAATGGGGTCCTTTGCACCTCCAACAGGTAACACGAGATTGAACTTGTGCACTGTTATGTGACTGTCTCTGAAATGAGTTCCTTCCCCTGGAACCCCTACCCCTACTAGATGTTCCCTGCGATGGTCGTGGACCTGTCTGCACCGTTGGCGATGAACGAGGTGTTGCACTTGCTGCCATTGAAATCCCTGTAGCTACTGTCCTTGGAGAGAATCTGTTACCATATGGCAGTGGCCTTGAGCCCCCTCCCCTAGGAAATGTCCTCGGGGCCTTTCCTACGAATCCCAAGCGATGTAGAAATGTCGGTCTCGTACCCCAGGTTAAGTTCATGTGTTCTTCTGTGTAACGCGCATTTTCCATCGCCTCCGCTACTGAAGACGGTTTCCACATCCGCACCATAGCTCTTATCTTAGGGTTCATTCCATAGACGAAGCGCTCTGCCTATCGTTGGTCGTTATCCATATACGACACATATTTGACCAGTTCCATAAACCTGATCTCATATTCTTCTACAGTTCTGTTTCCCTGTACTAAGGCATGAAATGCCCCTACCTGCTGTTCCTCGTAGTACGCCGGTAGATGTTTCCTCCGGAACCTCTCCTCGAAAAGTTCCCAAGATACTGTGTCTGGGGTAAGGTGCAATTGTCTTTCCAGGTTGCCCCACCAGTTCAAAGCGTTGTCTCTTAACTGAAAAATTGTGATCTTCGCCTTTGAGTTGGATGCATAGTCCCTTAAGGCAAAACACCTTGTCATGCCTTCCAACCATGCTTCCACGCGTTCACTGGCGTGACCCCCGGCAAACAACAGAAGTTTGATCTTCTGCAATTCTCGTGTGATGTCTTCAGGTGGAGGTCCTCCCCCTAAATCCCTTGATGCTTCTGGATTACCCGTTCCAGACGGTCGGGGTTCCACTTCAGTCCCTGCCGATTGTCGCCCCTTTAAAGTCTCATTGATGGCTTCCAACGAGCGCAATATGAGGGCTAGTTCGGGTGATGGAGGTGGTGGCGCTAGCAGTGTTGGTTGTGCTTGCGACGACGCTCCCCTGCCTCGATTCCCTCAAGTCCTGACCATCCTGTATGCTTTGACCTGCATCAACCAGAGTTGTCAGGGTGAGTTCCAGGATGTTTCAAATTGGTGCTACTCAAACTAGAAATAGGGTTAGGTGTAAGTTTTCTTTACTTTTCTGTAAACAGACATTACTCCATTAGGGGATTGGCTAGGTTAGGGTTAGGGTTAAGTGTCTAAGCTTGATTTCTTTGCCCCTACAAAAATAACTATTGGTTCCCTTGCCATGTAGCTACGCTAGCCTTGTGCCTTACTCGCCACTTCCTATGCTTACTCTCCTAGTGCATATGCCACCTCCTTCCCGCTTGTCCTAGTCTAAGCCCTTTTTAACTTTTCGCTTACAACTTGATTAAAGTGACTTCCGACCTTGTGTTTATTAATTTACACCAATATGTGTACACCTATTGACAATGGACACAATTAATGATCTTTTAATCTTATTTAACCTTAAACCCTGATCTGATGGCTATGCATTGAAGATGTTGGCATAATCTTAGTCGTCCTCCAAGATCAATGGGTTAGATTTATTGTTCATAACTTTCTTGTCTTTATCAAGGCATATGTTAGCATGTTTACTCTTTTTTTTTTAACATCTACCTAATCACATAAAAAAAATGTTGTAAGGTTATATAATTACCATGTTTAATGATTAAATAGGATTAAACCGCGACATCCAAATAGTTATCCCCAACTGCCTGCCACGTTTCGACATTCACCAACGCTATGTACCTTTTGACGTTAGTGTTTTTCTTAAGATGCTTCGCTTGGTGGGTGGTCTTGGGTATGACAATTAAAGTATTTATAAGTGAAATTATTTGTAAAAGTCACATCGTGTGGTGCGTTGGTAGGGCAGACTTTGTAAAGACTTGACCGGTGGGGAGGTCCGGGGTTCGATCCTCGTGGACTCCATAAATTTTTCTTAGCCCTATATTATTCAAACTTAACTAATATTTTAATTAACTTTTAATAAAGTTAAGTAAAGTCAATGTAGTTTAATAAAATATATTAAAATGATATATATATATTTTTTAAATAATATTTAATAATACTTACAATAGTTTTCAACGTAATTTAATTTATATATTTAATTTAATTAATTTAATTACACTAGATATTTATTTCAATTTAAAACAAATTAAAGAAAATATAAAGGAAAATTTAATATATATAAAAAAAAAAAACTAAAATTAAAATTAAGCAAAATACTTTTTTTTTTTTAATTTAAAACCCAAGACTTGAATTGGCAATGTGGGGATTGCACGCCACCCACTTGCCCGAAGAATCACAAGTCAGCAACGTGGGGCTTGCATGTGACCCATGTGCCCTTCGCTCCCTTATTTGGAATAAAAAAAAGATACCATGTGTAATAAGCGGGGGCTGCTGCATTCTTCTCAGGTCGGTCATGTGACTCGGGGCACTCTAAAGCTTTAATAATTAAGGTCGAGGCTTAGCTCTCACGGCTAAATGGTGTAAGAAACCCTTCAGGATGAGAGAGAGCTAGGGTGGTTCAATGTCGCGCTGTGTGGCTTGTGCTGGCGATCAGGTTGTCCATTTTATCTCATGTTAGCACTTTGTGTCTACCTTATCTCCAAATTCGAAAGTCAATTTTGTACTACGCCCGCCCAGTTGGGTTTCTTCAGACTTACGATTTTATGTATAGTCGAGAAAAGTGGGTGCATTCACAATGTCAAGTAGATTAATTCTGAGCATATTTTCCTGCTTGTTACTCTTCCGCCAGTCCAATACAGAGGCCAAAAGTTTAGAAGAACCCAACAGTATTCTTAGGACAGCCCACGATGAGTTGCAGAGAAAGGGCTTCCCTTCGGGGCTTTTTCCAAACAACGTGGCTAACTATTCATTGGACACTTCTAGCGGGGCTTCTCCGTGCAACTGCAAGAGCGTTGTGACATAACTCTACCTCCTGATAATTACCCAACTTCCTCTTCCGAGAAAATTGCAGGCAAACTTACTGAGGGATATATACAGGATCTTACTGGGATCCGTGTGAGGTTTTTTTCTTTTTTTCTTTTTTTTTATTCGAAGTTGTATTTCCGGCGAAGGTTTTTGTTATTCATTCAAAGTTGTATTTCTGGTGGGAAGGCTTTTTCATTATTTTGCAGTCGAAAAGTGGCGTGTCACTGAAAGAAAGGTATCGGCCCAACGAATATGGTAAATTCGCGAGTGTATCCATAGCAGTATTGCTCAATGGCTCAGTTCCAGCTCCTTTTCCCGGTAGCCAACTATCGCCAACAGTGGACTGGATCGATCCTGCAGATATTCTAAATTATAGCCTGCAACTAATTCAACTTCCACTTCTGGGAGATCAAACGGAGCTCGATTAGTTTCTGCTAGACAAGAAATGAAGAACATAACCAATACAGGGAACAAGGGAATATGTGATCGTTCTTGTCTAATTGATCGAGAAATTGGAGACTATATCATTTGCTTGCGTATGGGAACTGGAACCACTATGGTAGTTTCTACCCTGGCTGCTACTTTCGCTACTACGGTCTTCTCCGAAGATGGGTTGAGTAGTTTGAAACTTTCTGGGTACGGGTATGTTTGGTCTCAACCTTGTCAGAAGTTATGTGAAACTATACATCATAGTTGGTGAATTTCACATATATGATTAAGTTCATATTCAATTGAATCAAACTGTTTTATCTGTACAGATAGGCACACAGATGAATAATGTTTGTGGATTGAGTAAATTACCTAACAAGTTTCTAGCTTTGATGTGCACAGTTGTTGCTTAAATGGTGACTTGCTTGTTTAGTTTTCAGAAATAAGACCTGATCGAAGTAATTCTTTGAAGTTGTTTCTTAAAAATTGTTCTCGTGTTTAAGATTCCAATTTTTGTTGAAGGCAGTCAGGAAATGTTATTATTGATTAGGTGAAATAAAATTGTTTCTTGTGCCTTAAATTTCTAAGTAAGGTTGATGACAATTCATCTTATTGATTGAAATGTGGTGAAATTATGCATGTTAATCAACTGCTGGATCTACGAACAGGCAATGTTTATTCGTGTGAAGCGTATGAAGACAACCTACTTCATACATTGTGATCCAACTGAAACAGTTTTGGAGATTAAGCAAAAGTTGGAGTCACTTACTGACCATCCAGTAGGCGATCAACACTTGATTCTTCTATCAAAAGAGCAGGTTCTAGAGGATGCAAAGATCATGGCATAGCAAAAGGTTGAGAATGATGTTGTTGTTGCATTAACAATGAGACAAGGTTGTACTTCATCCACTCTATTGTGTTTTCTTGAAGAATTTATTTAATTTTTATAATTCTGCCTTTTGTAAATTTGCATATATGTATGTCTGACATATGTCCAATGCTAGTTATGGGCGTAGTTATTTACATATATATATATACCAGGGCATGCTCTTCACTTGTTTTTGGAAGTGTGTCTTAGATCATATTGATGTGTGAATGAAATTATTAAATTATGAAAGTTTATAACTTAGAAATATTCTGTCAAACTGTAGTCGATCTCCCTGTTTTAGGAAATCAGGAGTTTGTTCCCCAACATTTTATGCATGGAGAAATAATGTTGTCAGTATTGCCTTTCCTTGCCTCAACATGCTATGCAATTGAGGAAGTTATATTGAGATTTCTGTTTTTCATTTCTTCCTTATGATCAAAATTGTCAGACTTGGACTTAGCGTTCCCTTCAACTTGGAGTTGATTCGGAAAATTAAAAAAAAATACATAAAATATAAAAAAATTATATAGGCAAATATATAGTCATTTATGTACATCAATGTAAATACAAACAATTGGACATCCAAAATGAAAGTTTGTTGATTTACATTGCAAAAGGTGTGGATAGGCAGATATGATATCATGTACATGTTTGTATTTCCCTCTCATAATTGTGTTAAAATTTTTACATTTTCTATATGTATTTCATTTATTTTTATATTTGTGTTAAAATTTCTATATTTGGTTTGCAGGTTAGGCGTAGCTGGAGTTAGAGCTTGGAGTTTTGGCCCTTAGGCCCAGATTTCAAACAAAGGCTCTGATACCAAATGTAGGGGCCGAATTAAATAAACAACCATTTAATTTACAACATAACAGTAAAAGTCAAGAAATTTCTATAATTTAGCACATTCGCCTACAAATTTATCAATTATAATAAAATTTTATAAGAGATTAAAAAAATGCATAATTTGAAATAAATACCTGAACCTGATGCTATTAACCTTCGTTTGTCTGTCGCTTGCCTCCTTGACCACTTCTGCAAAACACTGCCCAAAACCTAGTTCCTCCCTGCCAACTAGGTAACTCCCTAGCTCCAGGATATCAACGGATATCTTGGCCCCCATGCCCAAAATCCCCAGCAACCCCGGTGCACTCACACAATCCCACTCCCAAAATTTCACCTCTCTCTGCAAATCCCCGAGCTCCCAAAATTCATCCCCCAACCTCCCGTAGAATGGCCTCCCGTCAACCTCCTTCCCTTCCTTATCCCTCCTTCCCCAACTTTTCCCCCCTTTTCTCCCTACCTAACCCATTTATTACCTTCTTATCCTCCCACCATTAATGCCCCTTATCCCCCCTTTATTATTTTATCCTCATGTATTTAATATGTTATCCCTTGCTAGATACGTAACTCAATTTATCAATATAGTTTATTATCCTCCTTTTATCTCTTTACCTTATTTATTAATGAATTAATTAATACTTAAATTAATCATTGACACTCATGAATAACTAATTAATAATAATTATTTAGTAAATGTTATTTTAAGAAATAATTAAGGTTTAGCTAATCTTTTAGGACAATTATATTATTAAATTAATTATAATTAATTATCATATACACCTATTTAAGCAGGGTCGTTACAGGCCTTATTAATCCCCTGGAATGCAGTTTTGACTTTATTGGTAGGTTTCGAAGCAGCTTTGTTCATTTTTATCTTGTCATATTCATGAGCATAGTCTTAGTTCGTTCTCATGCTCCAAAAACATAAGAACGCGCCTGGTAAAATTTTATCTCTTTTTCGGACCCACATGGATACACGAAAAAGGAACCCCCTGGAGTCATCTTTAATCTCTTTTCAGACTCTCTAAACGTGAAAAGATTTCCGAGTGTTCTTGCTTCCTTTCCCACTCATTAAAAGGTTTGAAAGGGCATATTTTGAGTGATAATTTATCTCTTTTTCGGCCTCGTGAGACTAACATTACAAAAAAGGACAACAATGGAGTCATCTTTAAGTCATTTTTAGACTCTCTAAATATGAAAAACCACTAAGTTTACCTTCTCTGGACTCGTTAAACAATAATACAGTGTAGAGCCCATACGAGACCGAACCCTTACTTCTTCCAGTTCTTTAAATAAAGGAAGAGGGACTTACCGAAGATGAGTTATATCGAGCATGTGTTACCTTCCTTGAGATCGTTAAATTAAAAAGAGGTACTCGTCTATCCGGATGGGGGAAAAATTGAAGGAAGCAAGCCAAGCAGTTTTTGAGAACATTACCAGTAACTCTTACAGTCACCCTTGAACACAACATTTTATCATTGCACGCATTTTAATCTGTTGAACCTATGCACTGAGCCAATCCTCTGAGTTTCTTTACTCCTTTGGGTCACCCAACGAAAGTCACAGTATTCACTGTGTTATCAATTTTTGGTCCATGTCAAGTTTATGTTGTTGTGCCTCAGTGTTCAAGAGAAGTATTGCCTCCAGAGTCGTCCATCACAAATTCCCGTTTCAATACCCATGTCAGTCCATGTTCATTTGATCTACCAAATTACATCTATGTGTTAGTTTTTTGTCGTTGATGGGGGATACATCAAGGCCATCCTGTAATGAGTCTGTTCATGTCGACTTCAGCACATGATCCAAGAGCTAGACTTAGAAACCAGTTAGTACCTTGGGAACTACATGCCTCAATGGTAGGCCTCCTCGCGTCTGACAATGGGTTCACATCATTGACCTCTGATCGGATGATTCCATGGATGTTCAACTTCATCTCATCCATTCACATTCGTTGGAATGTACTAGAGTACCTTAGGAATCATTGAGATTAATGGTGATTTCCCTCGTGCTTGTTAACGGTTTACCTCGTTGATCGGTAATCAAGTGGTTTATGCCATGTTCGACATCTGGACATCTATTCGCATGGTTAAATTCATACTACATCGGGATTGGTAAGAAGACCCTGGGTTAAGTCATCACTCTTATATGTACTTTGCCCAGGTTACGACGGGATTTTCTTTTGAACTATGACACATATATTGTCACATAGATCCACTTTGTATTGGTCGTGGCTATGTCTTGTCGTCTCGTAGATCCATTGTGTATTCTTCATGGCTATGATCAGTTCAAGTCATAGGAGTATATATACACATTGTATCTTCAATGGCTATACCTTTTATCAATATAATTATGGATCTGTAGTGTATTTTATGGCGGCCATACCTTGAAAGTCTTTATCACTCAAGCATAGGTATGTCTACCTTGGGTTTGAAACATGTCATAATATTTGTTTGATGATTGTGTGCAACTTCTATCAGGTTCTCTGAGTCCGTACCCTTGCTTGAAAAATTCTACAAAGTACTTCAGTCATCAGTTCCCGTCTTCTAACTTTGCACTTTGGGGGGCAATCTGTTACACATCAAAATTACTCATTACTATGATGTCCTAGTGTCGTCATTACCAAATGTTGCAAGTGTCACATTTCACCCGCAAGTGTCACAAATATCATACTATCATCTTGCCTATGTCGTGTCTCGGACGACATTATCAAGGAACACTTAAAAGACGCCTCAAAAGATTGGTTTTGAAGACGAGAAATCATTTGACAAAGAGTACAAGTCTTTTGCCATGGAAAAAGCCACTCAAAAATCAATTTTGCAAGGCAATGCTCCCCTATACACTATCAGGGAGTGCCAGTTCTTTGTACCCTCTTCTGGGGAAGTGTTGGAGCGCTCTGTGCCCCCTTTTGAGGGAGCGCTGCCCTTTTTGAACGAATTTTGGACTGTTGAGAGAAATCAGGGAAGAATCCCCTTAATCTCTGGAGTTGGTTAGATTCGAATCTGAGGTCAAGCCTTGATCTTCAGGAAGATCCACAACTGAAGGAGAATAATTCTCAACCTATCCCAATAATCTCTTAAGTGGTTAGGCCTCTCCAAGCCTATATAATGAGGCCTCCTCATGGTGAAAGGGGAGACATTGTAAGGAATCAAACTTATGATCTCATAAGGGAGATATCATTGAAGCATCATCATTCTATGTGTGGATTATTTGAGAAAGGGTCTAGACAAAGAGGGCTTGGTGAAGTTGTTGCACCTACATCCATGGCTGTAAGCATTTCACTTTGTTTTCATTAATATAAATTTATGCTTGGCCTGTTTCCTTTAAGTTTGTGTACGTTCCATAAACTTGTTTCTTTCTATAGATCGAATATGGAGCTAATCATGGTAGAGTAGGAAGTATGTCTCGTTGTTATTGCTCGTTGTATTGCAGGACCTTCTGAAGAACTTGGAGATCAAGATCAGGCTGGATCGAGCAAGGACAAACGTCAGTAAAGGTATTTACTCTTCTTCCTTCTTCATCTTTGAATATTTTAGCTTCATGAAAATGAATGTCAGTGCCCACAATAGCACTTTCTGTCTTGGTCATAGGGGTCTAGTATCCAAGAGGAAATCCACTTGTCTACAGGGGGATTCTCCTGTAACAGACACTCTGCAAATTTGTTGAAAATTTTGTAGACCAATGGATGTAGTGGATCCATGTATAGAAGTAGTGAATCCATGTATGGATGTAGTGAATCAATGTATGGTTCTCCTTGTAATGGTGAATGAAGATTCGAGGGTAAAAAAAATCCTTGTAGTGCATGTGGACTAACTGTGATGCTTACAGTGTACAGAATGACAAATGGATTCTGATAGTACCAAAAGGAGGTTAGTGATTGTTGAAAAAGTTTGAACCCGTAACATGCTTCAAACCCTTGTTCTGATGGAGAACGTACCCGCTCTGATACCACTGATCTTGATATTAGGGGTTGATATCTGGATGGCTTGAATGCCGAGAGAGGAGGATCTTAGCGTGGCAATCTTGCATGAAAATAAGAATGGACCAAAAAAAAAAAACATGTAAATGAAGTACTTGGGAGGTGAGGTTCAAAGATGAGCCTCACCTCTAAAACTAATTACTAGTAAATCACTCAGAGCTAATTAATTTCACAATGAACAATACAAAATATGAGAGAAACCAAAATTAGTAACTTGATCTTATGAGAAGGCTTGTTAGGCCTTTATATAGCATTACAAAATGGTCTATTGGACAAAGTAAAAGAGAGCTCATTAAATGTGTCTCTATTATTAGTATAATAGATCTACCTACCCAACTAACTAAGTAGTGGAAAATAAAACCTGATACAATAATCAAAAGATCTCATTAAATGAGTCTCTATTATTATAATAAAAGATCTAACTACCCAACTAACTAAGTAGTGGAAAATAAAACCCAATACAATAATGGAGATGTGAGACTCTATTTGACCCATATGGGCACCATGTTAGCCCAATTAATTAATGAGGAGGTGGGCATCTCCTTGATCCACATGGGCAATCTATTAGCTTTATAGCTTTATGACTTTTGCATCCGAATTTAGACCATATATCCCCCAAAATTCGGATCACAAGATGTCATATCATGTGGTGGCCAGGGTAAACTTTGAATTTTTTAAGGTACATGGAAATTGAACCTGTGTGGGGAGAATAACAACCATTCTTTTCATCTACATGAACTAAACACAATTAATAAAAATAACACATCTACTTGTGTCAAGAATTTGGAAATTATCAAATTAATTATGGATAATCTCCAATTTAAAACTTTCATTATAAAATTTGTTGAAATCAAATTTATTTTATTTTTAGTGAAACATTTTTTTTATTCTTATCATTATAAAATGTATATATACTACCATGTAATACTATGTCATTATAGATACTCAAATGGACTTTGTCATACTATCCTCCTTGACCTACCATTCATAAACACCAATGAGTACATTTATATTAGTGAAAGGAGGTACAATAATTTGTGGTGCAAAGTATTTTCCTCATTTAAATTAACATCGATCCATTTATTTTCAACATTTAGATCATTATATTAACAAGTGCAATTGTAATGGCGATGTCCATGTGGAGAAACTTTTTACATGTTGGTTTGAATAGGAATTACACTTGTGTACATTTTCTTGATTTAGTTGAAATTATCTATCAAATCATAATTACCCTTATGTTGTTTTTATGCATTTTTATTCTTTTAAAAACAATTTGATTTAGTCACAAGAAAATTTGAATTAAGTAGACAAATCTCCATTATTAACATCATGAATATATATACAAAATAAATACAAAATAAAAATAACTATATTAATAATTTGCAAGATTGTATTATTTCAAAAAAGAAAAGTACCTCAATATCTTATCTATACCATTCCATTGATAATGACTCCAATTCCCCATATCCATACAATACCTTTTCAAAAGCATTGAAGTCCATGTACCATACCTTTTCAAAAGCATTACTTCAAGAGCTAGCGCGAACATAAGGGAAACCTTTGCATCATTATTGTAACACATAACAAACAAGGTCATATGCAATCAATTCACTACTTCACTCACCCATTTTGAATGGATTGGTAGGTAGGGAGAGTGGGTGAGTGCATATCCTAATTATTTGGGTTGATGGACAGATTGCGCTAGTTTTGATTGGGCCATGTAAGGTGGGGGTTTAAATCCAAGAGGTTCGGTTGGTATTGGAGGCTTTATGACATAGATAATTTTAGGGGTTAAATTTTGCTCATGGGCTAATTTTTCATGGTTTTTCTTAAAAAAAGATTTGTTATTTGAAATATGATTCGCCCAAATTTTATAGGACAAAATTATTTCATTTTAAGAATTGTCAAACTTTTATACAAAATATACAAAATCCTTAGAAATTTGAATATTTTTACAAAAATATGGCCAAACATTTTATAGTTGACATATGAAGGATTACTAAGATTAGCCAAAATTTTTACATTTGAAAATAAATTTTCATCCTTAAAATCATCCCTGCTTTATGAAAGGTAGTCATTCTGTATACATCATGATTCCAAACTAATTGTAGTGACTAGATTACTCTATAATGAAATTATGTTGTATTTCAATAGATTTATAATAAGGATAATTCAATATAATAAAAATATGTTAAAGTTTTAACTAAGGAAATATATTTGTCTTGTTGATTTGGTGCACTAAAGGAAAATTCATGATTTTCTTCCAAAGGTTTTTAGTGTTATTATTCTCAACTTGTCCAAAAAAAATATTATTATGTTTGGTATTTTTTTTAAAGAAACGATCAAAATTGGAGGACGAGAGATTGAATTTTCCCTTAAAAAACTTTTGTTTGTATTTTCCAAAAAAAATCTGTTGTATCGGCTGTCGCTATTGGGAAATGCTGAATTCTCCTCCTTGCGTCATGAGTTGTTCATGTACATTATTTCAAAGAGTCTTTAATCACCTTGATACTAATTTGTGATTGTAAATTTTCTACATAGTCAATGAATATTTAACATTTTAAAAATTATTATAAATGTAAAATTTAAAAATAAAATATGAATATAAAATTACACAATATATATTATACATTAAAAATTGATTTGATATTTATATATATAATAACAATAAATATAAATATAAATATGAAACTTAAAAGTAAAATAGATTAAGTAAAGCTTTACTAATGGATTACTTTTATTGGTTGAAAGGAATTAGTACAGGAAGCTGTAAATTTGTAGAGGAGAAAACTGCGAGTGCTCTTTATCATTATCTCTCTATCGAAAGGTTGAGTTGATGCCTGATCTCGATTGTTTTCATCCATCACTTAGAACCCACTCCTATAAGCAAGGATATCGATTTTAAGAAATACTCGGGGAGCCACGTGCCCTCGTGTACACCGAGTAGGATGCTCCAATCCTATCCTACTTTGCTTTGATGAAATGCAAGTTAACCCTATGCAAATCTCTAAATTTTACTTGTTTTGTTTAAACATTAAAATAAAAATAACAATTGAACTATTTTGAATTCTAAATTAAATGAAAATAAGCTTCCGAACAACAAAGTTAAGTATTTTAAATATTGAATTTCGGAGAAAAGAAACTGAAAATATTTAATCCTTAATTAAATTATCTGAAAAAAATTATAACTAGTAACATTCTTAAATGATTCAAATATACACTTAACCTAGCATTAAGGTTGATCAAATAGTCCGAGTCAAAACCATTAATCATCCTTAGCGTCACAGAGAAGAATAAATTTAGAAATAACCAGCATTGTAAAATGCCCAAATATATAAGAAGATTTACTTCTCCTCTAGATCCAGAACATCATAGCTAATTTTAATTATGCTTTGTATATATTACAAAATTATTTTAGAGATATGACACACTTTACCATCATGTTATTATCACTGGGCTAGTGCAAAACTTGAGTTCATGATCCTCATGATTTCTCAATATTTCTCTATTTCTCTGAAAGGTGAAGGACGATTTTTCTGCCTCGACATTTAAGACTTCACATAGATAGGAGGGATAGTAGAAGTGTTAATACACTTCTCCGTCACCTCTTCAATAAAAAGAGGATGTTGAAGGCCAATGATATAGTAGAAAACATAATTTTTATTTATTTATCTTAGTTGAAATAAAAGTATTTTTGACACTTTCTGTAACAACCCTAGTTGAAAATATGCTTAGGGATTATTAAGCAAAATTAATTAGGTGATTAATTGTCTTAACATGGTTTTAACTAAACAATGATTGGCATAATAATATTAATTAAATATTTATTGGTTAATTAATTGTTATAATTAATTAATTAATTAAATTAATTACCTATCACATTGAATGAATAGGGTAATAAATTTAAAAAGGTTTAATAAATTATATATATTTTTTTAAAATGGTTACGCATACGGAGGGGATAAGGGGCATTAATAAACGGATAAGGGGACATGAATAATATGATAAAGCATTAATAATCAGATAAGGTAATGAATGTGTAGATAAGGTAATAAATGAGGAGAAAGGGTTGTGAAGGAGGGATATGAGGGGAGGAGGTTTACGAAGGCAGGGGGATCATTCTACGGGAAAATTTGATTTTTGGGGGATCTCTTGGATTTGCAGAGAGGAGAGTTGAGTTCTGGAGTCAGGAGGATTAGTTCAGGGGGCACCAGTTTGCTGGGGGTTTTGGGCACGGGGGCCAGGATATCCATATGGTATCCTGGAGCTAGGTAGTTGTCCTAGTTGGCAGGGTGGAAACTCGGTTTTGGGCAGAGTTGGTTCGTGGATTCAAGATGGGCAAGGCAGCGGCAGGAAGGTCAACAAGACAAGCGGAAAGCTGAGGGTTAGCATCATACCCAGGTATTTTAATTTATGTATTTGTTTTATGAAATTTAAGGAATATGATGTGTTATGAGGTTGTCCGTAAGCTAATATGTTTAGCTCAATAAATTTATATGTTCTGGTGATTAATCTATTTGTGCAATTGAAATTATTTATATCAAATTATTTATTTACAGTCACTACACATGGTATCAGAGCCCTGGTTCAAAATCTGGAACCAAGGGCCTACCTACCTACCTACCTACCTACCTACATAATTGACGTGATAACCAACTACACCACGACACCGTAA
>JZKD02S0329404.1:167018-198763 GCA_000966675.3 Picea glauca | reverse complement strand
TTCCAGTTGAATTATAGGTATGTATTATTTAAGAGTTGTTTCCATGTCACTATTGATCAACTTTACAATTTGGGAAACTTCAACAACTGGTTTTTTCCCTTTAGGATATTGATTTGGATTTCTAGGAGTGGATCTTATGAGAGGGATACTATCTATGATTAAATTTAATTCTAAAATTATTATACACATAAAATTATTTTCTAAGCAAAACCTATTATATCTAATTGTTCGTTGCTAATAGAAAAGAATTTTCATAGAAATGCTCACAATGAAATTTATGTTAAATTTAACCATCAACAGTAAGATCCATTAATACAAATAATTAAGATGAGACATAGTGATGCCTACCTATATTGATTGATAATTGCAACAAAATCATAGCAAAGGATTGAGCTTACTTCACTAATAAAGTATTGAATGCACAACACCCTTCGATTCACTCTACTAATACAACATACAACAATTTACTGAATAATCTTTCCTTTAAGGACAAAATCAAATATCAACTTTTTAAACAAAATTTTATTCAAATTATGATAATGATGATGAGTTCTTTGATCAATAAATTGAGAAAAATTCAGGTATTAAGTCCTCAACACACCTTGCTAAAATTTTTGACAATTTTAAGATACCACTTTCTTTTCTTGTCATTTTTCATTTTCTAGTGTTTAAATTTAAAACTATTTTTTTTAATTCATGTTTTTCCTTGATTTAATTTTTGTTCATGTCTAAAGCTTAATAAAATTCCAAGAAAAAGAATTTGTTTAAAAAAACAAAAGAAGAAAATAAATCAAAAGAGCTTAAAATAAAGGTTTTTCAAAAGCATTGATGAGATCATTGGGATTGGGGAAAAGAGAATGAGTCAACACAACCTAAATGCCTGATCCTGAAGAAATCATGAAGAAGGTGATAAGGATATATTGGTGTTGGAAGAAAGTCTAGAGAGTTTAAAAGTGTCATGGATTCCGTCGATCATTGATGAAGCCATCAATGTTGACCGAAATATCATGGGTCAAGAGTGAAAAGGTAAAACATCCCCGCCGATGTCAATGAATCATGAACCATAAGGTAAATCTCAGTCATTCGATCATTAACGAAGATGAATCTTGACCGTTGAATCCTATCGTGTGAATTTTTTCCACTTCGATGACCATACGGGTCCACATCACCTTCAACATCACATCCTTTACTTCATCTTTTCTATGTCACCTACCATGTCATCCAATCACGTCACCTCCTACATCACCTGAAAAATCATCATTGTACAAATATCGTTGTCGATCATTGATGATTTGGGTTTTCAAATGTGGTTTTTAAGTTGAGGAACACAGGGTTTTTCCAATCACCGATGAATTACGCTCTATAATTTTTCCATTTTTCACTAGACTAGCCTTTTTTGGTAATGTGTGAATGCTCTCATTTTGAGATTTTGAAGTTCCACGTAACATGCCTCCCAAGAAGGCGTAGTACAAATATCACCCAAAAATTCAAGTACCAGGTCATGGGAAATAGGGGAGGGTTCCATCTTTGCTCCACTTCATACATAAGAGCTACCCACTTCAAAAGAGGGTCAGAACCACTCATCAAGCTACCTCCAAAGAAGTTATCCAGACAAGTGACATTATACTAGGATATGGAACCATGCACATGAGGTGCCACTACACATGCACCAATCCCTGGATGGAATGACCTTTTCATTAAGTTCAAGTATCAAAATTAACCAAATTCAAATCCCTAGTAACCTCTATCTTAGAATGGTAGATGATGTAGTCTTCCAGTTCATCAGGGGGTCTAGATTACATTTAATCACAGCTAAGGTGCCAACCTTGCCTTGTGTAGAGTTAATTGAGTGGATTATTATTCATATAGATTATAAATTTTCTTGATCAATAATGATAAAGGGGAGTGTATCATGTATTTTCTCCCACAAGATGTCAATATGTATTACAAGTTCCATGAACCAAAAGAATCTATTAATAAGGACTTTGTAATAGCTTTCTACTAGATGTATGACACTGGTGTAATTTTAGGGAATTGGTGGAATGAAGATAATGAGTTCGTAAAATTATCATCGAGATGATACCCTATCATAGGTCTAAGAGAGCCATACATGTACATGGTGGTTCGGTTGTGTAGGATTTATGGAGAGAGAGTTTTCTCTCAATTTTCTGAAGCTTGGTCCCATTTGGCCTATTATGTTGCTATGTGGGGAAAGAAGTTTAAATGAGGTACATTATATCAAAGCAACTCAACATTAGGATTGGAAAATCCCAGAAACCTGAACCATGTGCTACCCTTAATTTCATATGGTTTCTTTCTTGCTTGAGGCATTTTGTTCTTACAATAATTTCCCAGGATTATCACTCATCGAGCAAATCTATGAATTGCCAATACATGTGTATTTAAATATGTTATGGGAAAACAAGTACAAAATATATCACACTCAAATATGTGACTTCTTCATAGCCCACCTATACAATCTTTGTTTGGGAAGAAATTCCCTACACTGTCAAAGCATGCTAATAAAGTTATTGCCTACACTGGAAACATGTATTTGGAGGAAAAACACACATACGGTTGAATATATGAAGCTACTTTCCCACCACACCTATTACCTACCTATGTACCTGGCATACTTGTGGTTGGGGATATTTGTTACCAGTCCATCATGCAAGGTTTCAATGCTACACTAGTCAAAGATAAGAAGATAATATTAATCCCTTACAGGTTTCAGATAAGATTTTATACAGTGAGAGACACCAAGCATGCTAAACTAGAAGGCCAAGTCTAGTTAGAATACATGTTCATGACTAGAAGATTAATGAAACATGACCCTAAGGTTTTAGTTCTTAAGCATGCAAAGAAATTAGCTATTAGTTGGCCTTACGTGCACAAGAAGTGGTAGGATGAGATTTTTACAAAAAATGCACAAGATTGGAAGGAAGTAGAAAAAAAGGAAAGCTCACCCAAATGTTATTGTGTTTTCCTCATTGACATTAGAAGAACATATAAAGGTCATAAATCAAGGGGTACCTCAACCAAATTAGCTAAGAAGAGGCCACAAAAATGAAAGAAGAAATATTGAAGGCATAATTCAAACATCAAGCCATGATTGCAGAGCAGGAAAGAGATCTCAAGGAATAGGAGAAACATAGGAAGGTTGAGGAAGAACAAAATAAAATACAGGAAGAAGATGTTTCTCAGGAGCTACTGACCAAGCAAAGGATTGAGGTTGAGAAATAGAAGAAAAAGAAATATCTGTTAGAATAAATAAGTAGAGAAAAAAAAGAAAAGACTAAACAAGACTTAGAAGATAAAAATAAGATAGAGGAAGAGTTACCTGAGTAGAAAATGAGATATCAAGAGGAACATACAACAAAAGAAGAAATTGAGAGGATAAGAAAAGAGAAGGAGGAGAGCAACAAGAGTGAACAGGAAAATAATCCAACAATTCCTAAACATTTCAATGTGATCACAAGAGATGAGGAACAAATGAAGAAGATAGGCATACCCATCACCAATTAGAATGTGCAAAATATAGGAAAGCCTCCTCAAGATTCAAAGGAGGAAAAGGTTTCATGAGTAGGGAACGATAACATTGAGTAAGATACTCAAACACATGAAGGGAAAACCATAGGGTCAATTGATGAATAGGGCCAAGATCATATTGGTATCTCAATTGAAAATGTCCCTTTACCCAAGGATACATAAGATGTTCTAGGTGCCCAAAACCCCCAACAAAACCAATCAATAGAAGGAGGAAAGGATACATGGGGTGTTGATGATACAATGGAACACAAGAAGAAGGATGCAGATATGGCCTCTACACTAGAGAAAATCTTGCAGCATGATAAATTAGCTTAGAAAACCCATGAAAAACCATCAACTGAGGAGACTAAAGGGGACAATACCATGGAGTAGACACATGGAACTCCATCATCTAAGAAGACTCAACAAAATCATTCAACTGAGAAGGCTAAGAAATCCCACACATATGAGAAGATTCAGGAGACTCAAACAAAAGAGGAGAATTAGGACACCCAACCTAAAGAGAAAAGTTAGGAAACCATCTCTAAACACTTTCACACTCTTGGAAGTATGGGGAATATTTTGGCTTGGGGTGACCAACCTATTCCCCAACCAATTGTGAAGTGGATGATATGGAATATTTTGCATACGATAGAAACATGAAGTCAATTGTCAGGAGGACTTAGTGAAAGAGAAAGATCACACTAGACAATGATGTACTATGTACCTGAGAGGAGGTAATTCTTGATACCAAGAAGGCCAATATGAGTGAGATTGTTTGAATATGAATTTACATCACTCATGCTTCATTTGATAAAGCTATAATATAGGAAAGAGAGTTGGAAAAATATAGGCAATAAGTAACCTCTCTCCAACATCAGGTCCAATATTATCAGGAGGCCGGAAGGGCTGCCAATTTGAGAAAATATCTCATGGAGGAACATGATAAACACATGGTAATACAAGATGATATTCTAAGAAAGGAAGTATAAATCTAGGAAGAGACCCTACTATTGGGGATAATGCACAAGGAAATACTCCAATGGTGGGATAAAGGTGCTAGGGCTTTGAACCAAGTGGAGTTCCTCAAGAAAATTCATAAGGAAAAGGGATATGTGGATCATGGCATTGATATCTTAATAGATGACAACATTTCAAAGATGCACTCAAAAACATGATATTGGGTCGACATTGTAGAGGAGCCAAGGGAGAGAATGGAAGAGGAATAGAGGAGCCCAGGGAGAGAATGGAAGAGGAATGGGATGCCTACAATCAGATGTGGGAAAATATCAATAAAAGGATGATTGATATCCAATTGTCGAAGTTTGAATCCCCATCGGAGTTTTGATCGATTGAAGAAGTATTGGAAGGTTTATAGAGAAGTGTCGATGAGTACCAGAAATAAGTGCAAAATATATTAGTGGTGGAGTGAGGTCACATACAAAAATATGTGGTTGGAGCGATTAAAACGGTTGATCGATTGGGTCATCTAATACCTAGAATTGAAAATTACACATGTCAGTACAGGGAAAGCAAGCATACCATGAGCATGTTGATGGATCAAAATAAGTTTCCATACAATGATAGATGCACCAAGCTTTGTTCGCAATGGGTGTGTTACTTAGATGACCATGTAAGGCCCAGATCTCCACGATCACTTGAGTCATATTGACTCATTTCTATTTTTCCGTGAGTTTACTATTTTTGACGCTCTTAGTGAGTATAAATAAATGGGTTTACGTTTTATAAAGGGGACCTTTGGTAATAGTAAAATTGTGGTTGAATGTAATCAAGAACTATTTAATTTAGAAGCTCAAAAAGAGCCAAGAAGTTTTGACAAAACCATTGCGTGCATAACGTGGATTATTATAGTACAATCAATTATTACGTCTGACATGTCTAGTAAGAATTTCAATTTAATAAATTTGTCTTGTTTAGTTGCCTAAATTGCTAGATATCAATTTCAATATTATTTGATCTCTTATTTTCTAAATTGTTTGATTATTATTTAGCACTTCAATAATGATAGAATTAGCTTTATGATCATTAATAGAATATAAAGTTAATTTTTTTGTTTTTGTTTATGAGGGTATGTTGTAGGTAAGTCTTCTATATAATTATTTCTTGGAAGCATAAAGTATAACTACTAATTTATTCTCAAGTTTTTTTTTTCTTTAAGAGTTGTCTTTTAAAGGAGAACTACTTTCTCTCTTTCATATCTGTCTTTTCTTAAAGGTAATTGGATAATAAAAGTTTCTTGTTAGAACTAGTTCTTAGAGAACAATGCATTGTTAATTACTTTTATTTGTTGTCCTCGAAGGTTATCCCTAAGGAAACCTTCTTTAAAATTCCTTTTATTTTACTTCATATTTTTTTGCAGTAGATATAAAATATAAAATCATAAAAGAAAAAAAAAATAGCGAAATCAATTAACTCTTAAAGTCCATCAAATAGTTGTTGGACCATTAACCCAGAGGATTAGTCCATACCAAATGGGGAAGATTCTAATTGGATATCATCCTTGAGATTAATCCCTACCATTGAGTAGTGAGAATCCGACCCCCTTAACATCAGGGTTATGAAATTGCATTCATTTCAAACAAGACTGTAAGACTGTTTAATGGGTAAAACATTTATTATGGAGCTACGACATTACATAAATTAGCAACAGTTAGTGGGAAAGTTTTAAAATTTTAGTGGTCATGAATTCCAACTTTCACTTTGCTAAAACCTAAAACATTGAGTGAAAGAAAACCCTTTAATTGAAGGAGAAAGTGTAGTATAAAATCTGTGGAAAGTTTGGAGATGAACTCGATGCGTTTTAATTAGCATGGACATAATATTAAGCTAAGCAACAAACACCTTTAATTTTGTAGAGTTGTTTTCAAACTTTGAATTTTAACCAAAGTGTTATTTTTCCTTCGATCAACATTCTAAACTTTTCATTTCAGTGGGGTACACTTTATACTTTTGACGAAGTCGATGTTGAACTTTTAGATTTGACGAAAAAAAATTAACTTATTAAAACTTTCCATATAATACTTTCCACTTTTAGACAAACCAAAAGTGTGCATGCTTTTTGAGAGATAAAAATTGTCAGGGATACTTTTAGCTTTCCATTATGAACAAAGTAAAGTTCTAACTCTAATAAAAGTGGGAAGTCACCTACACTATTCTTTTTAGAATTTTTAACTTTAGTATTTTTATGTTGAAGTTAAAAAAATAAAAAAGCCAAAAAGGAAAGGAGACTTGTTATGAAAAAAATTACCTAAAATAATTGTTCAAAATCAAATTCTCATCAATATTACAAAAATGATTTTTTTCAAAAGGGAAGAGTTGAGAGAAAGTAAGAAGAAAGTGATACCCAAAAATTCATAAATATTTAGGGTGTGTTGAGATCTCAACTAATAGTGCTTCACTAGATGAAATCATAAAAGCTATGATTTTTCCTTGAACCATAAACAAAACTCAATTTCAAGCTCAAAAGTTACAGAAAACTTTTAAGCAAGTAAGCATTCATATTTCCAACTTCAACTTAACTATAGATTTCATTTCTTACTTTAATGCAACTCCTTAGTCAATAAACATAAGAGAATATAAGGTTAACTTTCTTTTAAGCATAACTCTGGGCTAGGATATGGATTATGATTGTTTTCCACTACCTTTCAAGATTATTTTACTAAATTCTCCAAACTAGTTTCTCAATATTATAGTGTTTCTCCCTTTCCCTTGAGTGTCTGAAGCCCCAACAGAGTCACCCAAATATCACAAACTTTGCTTTGTTGCTAGCCAATGTCCATAGCCTAGGTAGAAATATTTTCATTTCCTCACAAAAACACATGTTTCTTTCCTCAATTTAATAATATTATTCTATGAAGAATTTAACTTTAAGTATTCTCTTCTTTTCCATATATATATATATAAAGAGGGAGAACAATAGCTTTATTAGCTATGCAGATAATATTTGTTGCCTAAGACATGAGTATAATAGTTTGGGTATTATGATCATCCCATTTAAGTGAAATGTCTTTAGTCATGCTCCCCATATTTACCTAGGTCAACTAATTAAATATGAGTACAATTAAATTCTCCTATGGATTCAACTAATCACTCAACATAAAATTATTAAATACCTCTATAATTTTGAAAAGATAAAACATGCAATACTCTTTACCTCTAAGTACTCTTTACCTCTAAGTTTAGCTCACAACAAAATAACTTTACTTTTGACTAAGAAGGAAAATGCAAGGCATAAAAAAGATACAAGGCATAGAAAAGAAAGAATTAAGTGTAAGCTAAATGTTGAAAACTCAAAAAAAAAAAAAAAAAGACTAAAAAGTGATTTCAAAATCATTGGATTAATAAAAATTAGAAAAAACCAAAATAAAGCTAAAGAAAAATTGAAGAAAAATTAAGAATTAATTATGTATACTTGATTGTTTTTTCAAACAATTAGATGAAATACCTTATTAGAATATGGAAATTAACATGGAGAGGGTCTAGATAACCTTCTAAAATCTTTAGCTTATATGTTCCAAATCCTATATTCTCAACAATCTAAAAAGGAACGAGCCATCAATTTTGAAAATTTGTATGTGACATGTGTCACTTTTTTTTGTTCATTTAACCTATCCCATTTCAATACTGAATCACCTACTTCAAAGTTTGTGTCACTAGCGTTATGTTTCTCAAGCCATTGTTCAGTGATTTGTTTATGAGCAACACAATTTTGATTAGCACTATCCCTTTCCTCTTACAACACGACTAATGCGTTTATTTTATTTTGGAGAGAAAAAGGAAGGGCGTCTTTGATAATATTGAGAAAATCATTGTGAATATGAGAAAAAAATGGGTGGTAAGATTTCCTCCTACCCATACACTAGATAATATGGATGTTAAGATCCAACACCTTAAAAAATGATAAAAAATCAATTATTATAGTCCACTTTGAGGGGGAAACCTCCTTTTACAATATATCCAATTTAGATACAATATGAGATGAGATAAGATGATCCTAAGACTAGGTCTCCTTGATATATATATATAGGAGACAAAGGGTACAATTATAATGAAAGGGTGCGATGAAGGGGTTCATAGCCTACATACAAATATAAAACAAGAAATGTAATAATTCAATAAGGGGCTTAATAAGGGGTTTTATACATAACATAGGCTTTGTATTTGGATTTTTCTAGGGATTAATGTGCCACTCCCCTTCAAACAAGTATTGTCCTCAACACTTGACAAACATGGGTGTGTATGCATGAAGAAAACATCTTTTCATATCGCCTCTTCTATTGGTAGGTTCTTCCATTTGAAGAGGTACTCAATAATTGCTTAATTTTGTTGAGTATATTGTTATTGATGTCAAGGATGGTGCTAATTGTAGGAGTGAAGCACATGAATAAGGCCCAAATAGATGGTTGATGAAATAGTGCATTGTTTGCAAACCGACGTAGTGATAGAACAACACAATGATAAAACAACGCAGTGGTTGATGGAACATCGTAGTGTTTGATAGAACATCATAGTAAAATTTATGTTGAAGAAAAAATCAATGAGATAGATTAAATATGGGAAAAGATTCACCATATCGACGACTCTCGTTGATCATCCATTGGACCCTGAAAACAAGAGAAGTTGTGTGTTTTAGAACCACTGTATCAAATCTTCTATAAACCATCTACTCCGACGCTAGTCCTCTGCGGGTGAAATCTAACCTTTAATTGGAAGAGATCTTGAGAGAATTTGGATGATTGAGATTAGATCAGAAGAAATTGTGACCGTTGATGTAGTCTATCGGAGTTACAAAATCAAAGAACCGTGATTGTTGGATCAAAATTTACAGTCGATCGTGACCGTAAACTATAATGTCTAGAGTCCCCATTTGTATGTTAGTAATGGACGCACGAGATCAGATCTCTATCCAAATCGATGAACAACATCAAATTTCATTTGGAGACTGACTTTTAGAGTAAAGTATTCAGAGCCACAAAGTTGACAGAATAATCTATGCTTTGAAATAATGGTATCGAAATGGAATATTCTTCGATACCCCCTCTTATCGGAGCTATGAAACTTACCCAATCTTATGAATGCTGATGGATTAGCTCCAACGGTATCGAAAATGGAATATTCCTTGATGCTCGATACATAGGTGGCCATGTGTCAAAGTGCCAAGTTAGCAAGGTGTATGAAGAAGAGTTGAAGCAAGTGATGACATCAACACCATAACAAATCCATGTGGAAGTTGTCTAAGAAGCCACGTCATATCAGAATGGCATACATTAATGACCATGATGGGGAAATGTGGCGACAACTTATTGGTAAAAGTAAAGGTATTGAATAATATTCTCTCTCGGATCCGCTCCTATCGGAGTGAAATATTTCAACATTTTATTTACACTTCGAAGAAAAGCATCAAATAATATTCCATCACACCTTCATTTACATGCGGTATATCTGTTTGTTCATTTCGATCAACGTCTGGGATCTATGTGGAGTGAAATAGATCAACTATTATGAAAAGGACATGTGGCAGTTTGCAGAGACACACGATGAGTTGACATCAACGATTGTGAAGAGGAAACATGGCAGTGGTATCCATGTCTATGAGTGAGACACATGGTATACACATGGAAGATACGTAAAAGTCATCCGATGAAAACTGACACAACAAAAATGAAGGATAATGAGTGTGACTGTAGATCTTAAATATATAAACGATGGAGGTTTTTCGATCATTTGGAGTCAAAAAGGGTCATGTAGTATAGTCCATCGGAGAGGACATGGTCGGAGTAAATTCGATGAGAAAAATATGACAAGAACTCTGATAACCAATGACAATTTTTTTTATCAACGATCAAATGGTTAAGATAGTGTTGAGTGTTTTAGAATCACTGTGGTCCCGATGACATGATCACAAATCAACGATGGTGATTTAATGAATATATAAATTTGATGGTTGCTAAGTTATAAGGCCCCAGGGGTTCGACATGCCTGATGGTCTGTTGTGGCTCACCTCCCACAAATCCCCAAATTTTTAAATTTTATGGGTCCCTTAATTTTGTTTCCCTTTTGTGCCTATTTTCTACCCTACAAGGCATACATCCATGCTTCGCTAAGGAAATACAATATTAACTCATAATTTTTTCGGGATCATGTCCGTCAGAGTTCTTTACTTTACGCATCAAATTAAACTCTGATCATCGCACTTTGATGACTTCCACACATATGATTCTTTATATTCACGAAACCCCATGTATTATTACATCAAACCCAACCTATCATGTCCCCCCTAGTCAGTATGTCCTATCAAATGGACAACTCCCCAAATGACATCCCGATATTGTACCTTTGACTTCTCGGTTTATATTTCTCCAATAAGTTTCCTTTATTGCTTTTGGAACATGACACCATTTCTAAAGTGTTGAAGGAACATTCCCTTCAATACCATTCTCATCGGAAGCCTTTTCGTGCCCCATCCTCTCGGATTTTGAGGATAAAACTCAGAAATCCTCTTGAACTTTCCCATGTGCATATCCTACACATTCTCCTAGGCAGAAAGAATATTCTTGATACCGTCTCTGTCAGAGCTCAAATGTCTCCTCATCTTTTAAAGCTCCGATATCTGTGTTCCGAAGTCTTTAAAAAAAAGACACATTTTGCACTCCTTTCTAGAAAAGTGAATATCCTGGCACTACCTTCCCCTCGAGGTTTAGTTTCAACCTCACCCTGACTACCCCCAACGGGTCCCACCTCATTCCATAATGCTACCTATTGGTTGACGTGCTAGGTCCACCCGTTGTTCCACATATGAGGGATTATACCTTCGATACCCTTCCCCTCGGAGCTCAAAACAACCTGCGATCTCTCATCCTTCGAATGCGCAATCCTGATAACCGTCTTATTTTAAATACAACTTGGAACAACCCCTGATGCACAAATCAAGGTGTCCATCAGTATTAATGAGATTTAATGACAAAGATAATGTGCATTAGCAAGAGAAGTTAAGACCATATTTAGTAAGATCCTCGTACACACCCAAGTTATGGCATACTTGTGTTAGGTTGGTATGTGATTGTGAGCTATAAAATCACCCGTATTCAGACACAACTTACATCATATACGAAACATAGTTTACAAAGATTTTGTTTTGTCTTGATCCCTGTATTTATTGAGTGCTCCTACACTATTACAAAACTCGCTTGATTACGGGTAACCCATGTTCTATCATTTAACAAGCATTTCATTATTATAGTTAATGCGTTATATTTAATTAAGTTGATACTTGTTTTAACGTGTTATTACAAGAAAATTTTCTAATTCATCATGGCGATCCAGAACTCCAAGTGGTCTAAGAGTTCGATGTAATTCCAGGGTGCTGCAAGGCCCGAACCATCATCTCATCCAGTTGAAGCTTTGGCGACTCACACTATTCCTCACACTAGCAAAGACCATTTCCCCAGCTATGAAGAAATCTATAGGATTTTCAAATCTATAGATTTTCCTATGGGTGATGAAGATTTAGAAGTGTACCAAAATATCTCGAAAAGTGGTATCCATCTAGTATCTTCCTGGCCATAAATCTTCCCATACAACGAGGCAACATAGTGGTGCCTTAGACAGTTTGATGCTACTACAACGAACATCATGAGAAAACAAGGGAAGTGAATAAAATCCCTCATACCTGAAGACATTGGCTACAAATATCATCTTCCCACCCCCACATGCATTTTAAACAAACCATTCTTAAAAGGGTTCGCCCAAGAAAGTGAAGGACCAACAAAGAATATGAAGCACTGGTGGGTAGACGAAGATGAAACCCTCAAACAAATTCATAAATTAGTTCCTACCCACAGGCTTAAAACTCCCTACAAGTTGCTGGTGGCCATGCTCTACCGCCTATATGGGGAAGAAAAGAGCACACATTTCCAAATTGACTGGCTACCTTTGGCACACACCATCGTTAGAACGAGACAAATATTCAACCGGGAAGATATCTTAGTCTTTAACATATGTCTGCATGAAAAACATATCTCAGGTATGAAGAAGCCATGATTTTATATGTCTACTTATATGATCGATGCCATTTGTTCCTCTGTATAGTTTCCCGACCTGGGATGGAACTGGGACCAAAATCAGGCTCTCATTCATGTATACTGCTCTCAATTATGGAGCGTCAACTACAAACAACAATTTTATGATATTTGTAATCTATTTCTTGCCCCTCTACACTCCATCCTGTACGACTTCCCCAGACACCAAATCTACTTTGAGGCTAGGAATGGGATGAAAGGGGTAGCCGATTGGTTCTTCTATAAGTATTTCACATTTAACAGTGTTTATGGGACCACTAGAGCTCCACATCTCTTGCCATATTTTGTCCAAGATTGTTTATTAATGAGGGAAATTGCGTATCAAACTATGAGGTCTAGGGTTACCACATTATTGCAAACCAACAGTAAAAAAATTTGGCCAATATTCCTTCTCCACATTGGAAGATATACCATTTCCAATGCTCAACATGCAAGGAAAGAAGCATAGACCTTACAAGAGTTAACCCTGTGCTTGGGAGAACCTAAAGGCCATGATCCTCAAGAGATGGAAATCAGTCATGTCAGGTCTGTCAGCCTCACCCATACCAATATTCACATTGTCGATTTCGAGGAAGATCAGTTTAAGGGAACACTCTCATATGATGAAGTCCTACACCAGTTGCCTCATGATGCTGCAAAGCGAGAGCTTGAAATTGAACAAGAAGAGTTCAAGAAGGCAACTTTAAATCAATTCCAGAAGTTAATCCAGTGAGAAAAATATATTGACATCACCAAAGAGAAGGAGAAGACCAAAAGAGAAGAGCAACTTGAACATAAAAGGCTCCAAGCTAAGAAATATTATTAGAAAAGACAAGCTGAGGAGAAGAACAAGATAGAACATGAGCACATGGAACATCATGCTTCTCTACAAAAGAAGACAAAAGAAGAAGCCAAAAGGTTGGCTGAAGAAGAAGAAGCCAAGACGTTAGCGAATGAAGCACAAGCCAAGAAATTGGCTGAAAATGCAGAGGCAAAATGATTGGTCGAAGAGGTTGAAGCTAAGAAGAAAGATGATGAGTTATTGAAGAAAATTTTTAGCTAGAAACCAAGCACTCCGTCGATAAAATATAACAGAACGAGAAACATTGAGAAAATATCGATGAAGAGGAAGAGAGGAGAAGACACCAAGCAAAGTTAATATCTGCAATACAATTATTGGAGTGAAAATTAGGGAATGACCTAGAAGAGAACGAGGTCCAAGAAGCTTCAACTCTCAATGATTTTGTAGGTTTAAATGCCTCCTCTGTCCTTGAGGTAACTAACGCCCTTAGCACGACCAAGAACCGAGTTGGAGATAGAGTTAAAAGGTGTAAAATACAATTTCTCCATAGATGTCCAAGAAGCTGTAAATGTGGTTGAGGGTCTCAATTAAGAGAAGATCAACAGATCCCTACAAACAAAAAGAGACCAGATGAATGTATAATTTGAAAAGCATATGAAAATCCAATGAGACACCCATAGAAACAAGTTATAGGTGGAAAGACATAAATTCAATACAGCCCTAGAAAAGACCAGATCCTCGACATGCACCGTGGAATACATAAAGGAAAAAGCACCAGAATTAAGTGAAAAATTAGCGATGGAAAATAATTGTTGATTAAGGTTGGTTGTCATTGATGTCAACCCTTGAAGAAAGTTCGGTAGAAAATTCTGGTAGCACAAAGGTTTGGGTAATGGACCCAAGTTTGTTTGATGTAAAGATGACTCATTATTGTCTTGTCATGGTTGATAAGAAGTACAAATGGATGAACTCCAAAGTGGTCCCCTTATGGTGAAAGCCCTCACGGGAAGACGCTTTGTGGATTGAGTTATCCTATAAGTATGGTTAGAGAACCCATTCTTAATTGTGGAATAATGAGATGAAGGTCAATGAATTTGTCAGTGAAAATATCCTAGATGGATAATGTTTGTCATGCCATTTTCGGTGGTATGTAGAACGTCACATAACTCCTCACGGTTAGAGAGTTATGGCCATGTGAAGTTGGAGGACCCTCATGAGTCATCTAGAAGCCACCAAAAGTCAAAGTGTTTGCAAAATAAATTATTTAAATAATAAAGTTAATGGAGAACTCCCTAAAATAAGGAAAGTGGAATGCTACATGAAAGTATAAATAAGAGGCAATGTTCTCTCATTTAATCACACTTGAAGACATTGAATATCTTTTGTTGTGTAAGGCTTATTGCAAGTACTCATTGATACATCTGAATTTGTGAAAGTCTGAGGTAGTATGAAGGGTTGACAATGAAAGTTTAAGAATTACAATGAATATAAACAAAACCTAGTTTCTGATGGGTACGCGGGCTGACAATGTATTAGGGTGCGTACAATACGCGGGCTGATAGTGTATTAGGGTGAGTATGTACGCGAGCTGGGAGTGTATTAGGGTGCATACATGTTGGTAAATCCATGGAAACTTAAAGAAATGAAGATGCACATGTTCTTAATTCTAAGATCAAGCTCCCAGGAAGGTCGATAGTGCTCAGATACAACCGATCTATCCTTTGGTTCAAAAGGTATGTCTTATTTCTATGAATAGTTGGATTTTGCTGTATGCATGAGAAATGGTTATGGAGATTTGAGAATTATCCCTAGAGAGACTAGTGGCTGCATGGGACATCCTGTATAAGTCAGATCTACATAAATACAGTGCTGGTATATTTGTCATTGATACCTCTTGTTGAGGCACATCTTGTATTTCTTGGCATATGGCTAAGGATTTTTGTGGTACATGGCTGAGAGATTGTATTTGTGAAGTGGTTGATGTATTGAGAGACTGAATATTAGAAAGGGTTTCATGACTAGATCATGTGAGGATTGTTATAATTGTTCATGATTACACACACCTATATGGGACATGACTAGAGAGAGATATATATGCTTTGGGTAAAGGTTATGTATGAGGATGCATGCATAGGGTACAGTTATAGTATGGATACAATGACAGGTTACATATCTATGTGAAAAAGTTACAAAGGGTCAGAAGTTCTCAAGAGAAAGAAAACCCTAGTTTTTAGAAGGCATATGCAGGCTGCATAACAATTTGGTTGCATACATACGCATGTTGCATAATAGATAGGGCACGTACATACACATGTTGCAACACTACAAATCGCGTACCTGTGGTATTTTTGTTGATACATGTTCAGTTTAGGAATAGATTGATTACAAGGCAGTTGTACAGGTTGGATACAGGGAAGTGGTACAAGTTGATACAATTGTATAGTGGTATATCTCACAGTGATAGTGTGACAGTGGTTCCATAATTCTACTTATACGTCAGGGCGGTTGGATGGGGCAAGGATAGGTGGTTGTAGCTACCTTTCGGTTGTATCTGGAGAACATAGGGGGTTATAGCCTCCTTCTAGTTGTAGCCAGAGAATTGGGGAGTTGGAGCTTCTCTTAGGTTGTAGCCTGAGAAACTAGGGGGTTGTAGCCTCCTAGTTGTAGTTGGAAAACAAAGGAAGTTAGTGCTTCCAATGAATGTAATTCTTCAAGAAATATAAGAAAAATAATTTCATGGTTTTCTCCCGCTTTGGGTTTCCACGTAAAACACTGGTGTACTGTGTATGTGTATGATTGTTCATTTGTTCATTGCTTATTTACTCTGCAATTATTGTATGATAATGCTACATTGATATAACACTTGGATTATATGGTTAAAAAGGATTATATTTCTCTATTACTCTTAGTAATCCAACAATTAGTATAAGAAAGGGTTCCTTTAGAAATCAGTTTAACGACTGAAAGGTAGATCATGGAGAGAAACAACTTGTATAAAAATGGAATACCACAGTTTGATGGACAAAAGTATGCATTTTGGAGAATAAGGATGAAGACATATATTCAAGCACATGGATTTGAAATTTGGCAATCAATTGTAGATGGATACACAGTATCAGCAGTTCCGTCAACAAATGACAAAGAAATGAAACTCGATCAGAATAATTCCAAAGCCACAAATGCATTTCTGAAGGGTCTTGGTGAAACGATATTCACCAAAGTTGCACATTGTAAATCCGCTAAATACATTTGGGACAAACTTCGAAATATTTATGAAGGATATTCAAAAGTCAAAGAAACAAAGCTTCAAACTTATAGAGGTCAGTTCGAACAACTAAAGATGAAGATGAGAATATTGCAACTTACTTCTTACGAGTCGATGAAACAGTAAATGAAATCATGGGATTGGGAGAAGAAATCAAAGAATTTGTAATTGTTCAGAAGGTACTAAGATCTCTTCCTATGAGATTTGACCCTAAGATATCAACACTAGAAGAAAGAGAAGATCTAAACTCAATAAGCATGGATGGAATACATGGAATCTTCACAACATATGAAATGAGAACTAAACAGGAAAATCCAGATGTAAAAGAAGCAACCTTCAAAGCATCCAAAAGATCAAAACAAAAGGGAAAGAAAAAAGAAAAATAACATAGCAATAATAGTGACATCTTAGAAGATGATGAAGAAGTGGCCAACTTTGTCAAAAGACTGAACAAGGGAACCGACGATAGGTATAGAGGTAAGCTTCTTTTAATTTGTTTTAATTGTGATGGTATTGGTCATTTTGCTAACAAATTTCTTCATAAGAAAAAGAGAAATGATGAAGATTACTCAAAAAGAAAACAAACATATAAAGGCAAAATAACCTCAAAGAAAGATTTCAAGAAAAGCTTATGCACCAAAGAAGACATCTCATCATCAAATGAATATGAAGTCGGTGACAGTGAGACATAAAGAGTCCTATTCATGGCAGTAGAAGAATCTGATAAAGAAGACTTTGAAGAAGAATATGAAGAAGCCGAAGAAGAATATGAAGAAGTCGAAGAAGAAATTGAAGAGGCAGAAGTTGACTATCGAGAGGAATTGTTGAGTTCCATAGAAGTTATCGGAAGATAAAAGAGGAAAAACAAGAAGCTACAAGCATAACTAGACAATAAAGAAGACACCCAGGAATTAGAACAAATGATCACAAATTTGAAGGTTCAAATTGAAGAAGAACTCAAAGAAAAACTAGAAGAAAGAGACAAGATCATTGAAAATTTGGAAGTAAAGATTGTCACATTAAGAAAGGATCTTCAAAAGAAAAATATGCAGAACAACTCAAAAGTTTTGAATGACATTATCAGTAGTCAAAGGCCTAATCATGACAAGTCCGGACTTGGATACAATCAGACAAAAAAGGGATCAAGCTCCAAAACAATAGAACAAGAAACATGTCCAAAAATCTATGCAAAAATAATCAAAGGGGATAGGAAGGCCTACAGAGAAAATTACAGGGACACTCCTCCACCGAGAAGATTCAGATTTCAAAATCAACGACCGACAAAAACATATAGGTCTCAGGAAGAAGAAGGATTCATAAGAGAACCTCCTTTTAGAATATCTTCAACTCCCAGGTATCAAACTATCTTTTTTGGTTTATGTTATGCATGTAATAATTTTGTACATAAAGCTATGAATTGCATAGCTAACTGCAGGAACATAAACAAATTTGAAAGTCATACACAAAAGGGTTATCCAAGAAGGCCCAGTGAAAGACAGAGAAGAAGTTACAATGGGTTTGAATCATTGAGAAATGAAGTGGAATGATACAAGTGTAACAACTTTGGACACATGGCCAAATATTGCAGAATGATAATCCCTCCTAGAGAACCACAACATAACAACAAAAATCACAGACAGGAACCTCAGAAAAGGACATGGATAAGAAAGCAGAATCAATACAACAATGAAGAATGCACACTCCCTCTACAAGATAAGCAAAAGAATCGTGGTTGGCATGTTGACAATGGTTGTTCAAAACACATGAATGGTGATAGAGACATGTTTCTTACATTAAGAAAGGAAAGAGATGGATCAGTCTCCTTCGGAAATGATGATTCGGCTAAAATAATTGGAAAAGGCACAGTCGAAATTGGGAACAAGAATACAAAGGCAGAAAAAGCTCTACTAGTAGAAGATATGAAACATAATATTCTAAGTGTTATGAAAAATAATCTTAAAATGTGTGACCAAGGTCATAAAGTTACTTTCGATTCACAGAAGTGTGAGATAAGAAAAGAAAGTTCATAAAAATTGATTGCTACAACTGTGAGAACTTCAAGCAACATATATGTGTTAAGTGAAATTGGAAATGAAAAGTGTTTTCTAGGAAAAGAATATGAAAATTGGATATGACATAGAAGAATGGGTCACATACATTTTTATAGCCTTGTCAAAGTCAACAAAAGAGAAGTAGTCAGAGAAATACCCCAGATCAAGAAACCAACCAACACCTTATGCAGGCATTCTCAACAAGGAAAGAAAACAAAGACCAGGTTCAAATCAAAGGAATATTCAACGACAAGACCATTGGAAATTGTGTATAATGATCTGGTTGGACCAACTACAACAAAGGGTTTAAAAGGTGAGAAATACTTTATTTTATTAGTTGATGATTATATAGGAATGACTGCAGTGTGCTTTCTCAAGAATAAGTCAGAAGCTTTTGAAAAATTCAATATCTACAAGGAAATGGTTGAAAATGAAAAAGATTCAAAAATCAAATGCTTGAGATATGATAATGGAAGAGAGTTCACTTCAAAGGAATTTATGGACTATTGCAGCAGTTATGGAATAAAAATGCAACTCTGTTGAAAGAATGCAATGCTAGGAAACCTCAACAGAATGGAGTTGTTGAAAGAAAGAACATGACAATATAGGAAATGGCTCGAACAATGCTAATGGATTCCAAATTGATGGACATTTTTTGGACACAGGCAGCGCATACAACAATTGACATTCAAAACAGAGTAATGCTTAGAAACAACACTGACAAAACTCTCTACGAGCTATGGAAAGGAAGGCCAACAAATGTGAAGCACTTCAGAGTTTTTTGAAGAAAATGCTACATCAAAAGAGAAGATGGAAGAATGGGAAAGTTTGACTTTCATGTAGACAAAGGAGTACTTGATTAAAAATATTTCTATGGTTGGAGTTTTTTTGATTGATCGAAATGACCACAGTTTTGACAGTCTAATGACAAAAAAGGAGTACTTGTTGGTTACTCAAGTACAAGGAAATCATACAAGTGTTACAACCTGAGATTGAACAGAGTTGTGGAAAGAATCAACGTAACAATTGATGAAACAGGTAGAAAAGAATTAAATGAAGAAGAAAATGAATCAATGGAACATCTTTATGAAGAAGAAACAAAAGATGAAAAAGAAGGGGAAGATGAAGAGGATCCGACAAAAGAAGAAGAGAAAGTTCAACAAGTACCACCAAATACACCTAGAAGACGAGTACAAAAGAATCAACCTTTAGATCAGAGTATTGAAATCAAAGATGCAGGTTTTGAGACTAGAATAAGTATGCGTTCACTAGAACAAACACACCTAGCACTCACATCTACGATTGAACCAACCTGCTTTGAAGAGGCCAGCAAGGATGAATTTTGGAATAAGTCCATGGATGAAGAATTAGATCAAATAGAGAAAAATGACACTTGGAAATTGGTTACAAGACTAAAGGATAAGAATGTGATCGACACAAAGTGGGTTTACAAGAATAAATTGAATGAATATGGACAGGTTAAAAATAACAAAGCTAGATTGGTATGTAAAGGATATGCACAGGTTGAAGGAATCGACTTTGAAGAGACATTTGCCCCAGTTTCCAGAATGGAAGCAATCCGATTGCTTTTAGCTTATGCATGCTCCAAAAATATTAAAGTGTATCATATGGACGTAAAATCATATTTTCTAAATGGGGAAATTGAAGAAGAAGTCTACAGTGAACAACTAGAAGGATTTCAGTTGTCAGAGAACACAGATTATGTGTGTAAATTAAAGAAGGCCTTGGATGGTCTAAAACAGGCTCCTAGAGCATGGTACTCTAGACTGGATAAATATCTACAATAGGAAGGGTTTAGAAAAGGGAGTGCAGACAACAACCTCTACATTAAGGTAAGTCAAGATAGTATTTTATTAATTGAATTTTATGTTGATGATATTATTTCTGGTAGTGATGATGACAGGTTAAGCCATAAATTTGCAAAGGATATGTAGAATGAATTTGAAATGTCATTACTTGGACAACTATCCTTCTTTCCGGGACTTCGAATATGTCAAAGAAACCAAGGAATTTTTATTTCTCAAACCAAGTATATCAGAGAAATGCTAAATAGGTTTGTAATGGAATATTGCAAACCAGTTATCACTCCCATGCAAAGCAGTTGCAAGTTAAGTAAAAATGATGATTTAAAGTCTACAGATCAGAGGCAATACATGTCAATGATTGGTAGCCTAATATATGTGACAACATCCAGACCAGATGTAATGCATGCAGTTGGATAAGTGGCATGATTTCAAGCAGCACCAAAGGAATCACATGTATTAGCAGTGAAGAGGATTTTTAGATATCTCAAAGGAACAAAAGAGTTTGTATTACGGTATCCAAAAGGAAATGATCTATCACTTATTGCCTACACAGATGTAGATTGGACATGTTGTATTGATGACCAACGAAGCATCAGTGAAGCATCGTTATACTTGGGTGAGTTCTGAGTATCATGGCTAAGCAAGAAACAATCATCAATATCTTTATCTACAGTCGAGGCAGAGTATATTTCAGCAACAACATGTTGTAGATAGGTTCTTTGGATGAAACCAACTCTGACAGATTTACAGGTTGATTATGATAAGTCCATTGCAATCTATTGTGATAATATAAGCGCCATCATTATCTCAAAGAACCTAGTGATGCACTCCAAGATGAAGCACATTACAATCAAGTATCACTTTCTATGGGAATAGGTTGTAGAAAAGAACATAAGAGTTGAGTATGTGGGCATAAAAGAACAAGTGGCAGACATCTTTACAAAACCAATTCCATAGGAAGCCTTTGAGTATCTTTGCTAGAGACTCAGAGTTATTTATACTCCAAAATGAATGCTTTTGAATGCTTATCTTATATGTATTAGATGTACACGATGAAGCACCATAAAGAGGACAGTTCAGCTAGGGGGAGAATCCCCATATGGAAATATACCTTTTCCATTGATGACAAAGGGGGAGAGATTTATCAGATGCAGAGGAAAGAGGCATGATTCTAGGAGGAGAAATGGTCACAAAGATGCAAAAGATAGATGCATGGTTCCAAGGGGAGCATGAGTGATACGACTTTAGTATTGAATGACAGGATTTCAGTATTGCATCAGATTGTTTCCATCAATGCCAAAGGGGGATATTGTTGATTAAGGTTGGTTTTCATTGATGTCAACCCTTGAAGAAAGTCTGGTAGCAAATTTTGGTAGCACAAAGGTTTGGGTAATGGACCCAAGTTTGTTTGATGTAAATATGAATCATTATTATCTTACCATGGTTGATAACAATTACAAATGGATGAATTCCAAAGTGGTCCCCTTATGGTGAAATTCCTCATGGGAACACTCTTTGCAGATTGAGTTATCCTAGAAGTATGGTTAGAGAACCCATGCTTAATTGTGGAATAATGAGATGAAGGTACGTGAATTTGTCAGTAAATCTATCCTAGATGGATAGTGCTTGTCATGCCATTTCTGGTGGTATGTAGAACGTCACATAACTCCTCATGGTTAGAGAGTTATGGCCATGTGAAGTTAGAGGACCCTCATGAGTCATCTAGAAGCCCCAAAAAGTCAAAGTGTTTGCAAAATAAATTATTTAAATAATAAATTTAATGGAGAACTCCCTAAAATAAGGAAAGTGGAATGCTACACGAAAGTATAAATAAGAGGCAAGGCTCTCTCATTTAGTCACACTTGAACACATTGAATATCTTTTGTTGTGTAAGGGTTATTGCAAGTACTCATTGATACATCTGAAGTTGCAAAAGTCTGAGGTAGTACAAAGGGTTGACAGTGAAAGTTTCAGAATTACAACAAATACAAAAAAACCCTAGTTTCTTAGGCATACGTGGGCTGATAGTGTATTAGGGTGCGTACAATATGCGTAATGACAATGTATTAGGGTGCGTATGTACACGGGATGTCAATGTATTAGGGTGCATACATGTTGGTAAAGCCGTGGAAACTTGAAGAAACGAAGACACATAGGTTCTATATTCTGAGATCAAGCTCCTAGGAAGGTCTACAGTTCTCAGATACATCAGATCTATCCATTGGTTGAAAAGGTATGTCTTATTTCTATGAATAGTTGGATTTTTATGTATGCACGAGAAATGGTTATGGAGATTTGAGAATTCTCCCTACAGAGACTAGTGGTTGCATGAGATCTTCTGTATAAGTCAGATCTATAGAAATAAAGTGTTGGTATATTTATCATTAATACTTGTTGTTGAGGCACATCTTGTATTTCTTGGCATATGGCTAAGGGTTTTTGTGGTACATGGTTGAGAGCTTGTATTTTTGAAGTGGTTGATGTATTAAGATACTAAATATCAGAAAGGTTTTGATGACTAGATCATGTGAGGGTTATTATAATTGTTCATGATTACATACACCTATATGGCACATGACTAGAGAGAGATATATATGCTTTGGGTAAAGTTTATGTATGAGGATGCATGCATAGGGTACATTTACAGTCTGGATATAGTGACAGGTTACAAATCTACATGAAAAAGTTACAAAGGGTCAGAAGTTTTTAAGAGAAAGAAAACCCTAGTTTTCAGAAGGAATACACAGGCTACATAACAGTTTGGCCGCGTACATACACATGTTGCATAACAAATAGGGCACATACATACGCATGCTGCAACACTACAAGTCTCATACCTATTGTATTTTTGTTGATACATGTTCAGTTCAAGAACAAATTGATTATAGGGCAGTTGTAAAATTTGGATGCGGGTCAATAGTACAGGTTGATACAGTGGTTCAGTGGTATATCTCATAGTGATAGTGTGAAAGTGGTTCCATCAGTCTACTTATACGTCAGGGTAGTTGGATGGGGCAAGGATAGGTGGTTGTAACCACCTTCCGGTTGTAGATGAAGAACATAGGGGGTTGTAGCCTCCTTCTGGTTGCAGCTAGAGAATTGGGAAGTTGGAGCTTCCCTCAAGTTGTAGCCTGAGAAACTAGGGGGTTGGATCCTCCTTCCAGTTGCAGTTGGAAAACAAAGTAATTTGGGGCTTCCAATGAATGTAATTATTCAAGACATATAATAAAAATAATTCTGCGGTTTTCTCCTGCTTTGGGTTTCCACGTAAAACACTAGTGTACTGTGTATGCATATCATTGTTCATTTGTTAATTGCTTATTTACTCTGCAGTTATTGTATGATAATGCTACATTGATATAACACTTGGATTGTATGGTTAAAAAGGATTATATTTCTCTATTACTTATTCACCCCCCCTCTCAGTAATCCAACAAGAATGAGCTTCTCAATCTGTTAAGTAGCATACAGGCTAAGAGATAGGAACAACTTAGGTTGAAAATAACTTTTATATAGGCTCAAGGAAGGTATCAGGAAGCAGGAGAAGCCTTTGAGGAGATGAGTTGACAGTACATGTGTTGAGTCTCCATTTTGACATTTCTAATGCCCTATATTACCCTCTATCTGAGCCTATTCTACCTATGCTATGAGTGTATACTTGATTGTTGCCTCCATAAATACACTTGATGACCTCGTTCATGTGCATAAGAGGCACCTTATGATTAAAGCATGGTTTGTTTAGTTTTCTTGAGTTAATTCGATTAAATGTTTGATTTTGTATGATCCTAATCATTTGACTCTTAAACAACATTGATCTGATACTTCATGGGTGTCTAATCCGGTACCAACACTTGTTTTGTGCTAATCCAATACTCATGGCTATGACTGTGCTAATCCAGTACTAAAACCCTATCTACAGGATTCTGGTACCAACATTCTGGTACTGGATTTTCACCTCGATTTTTGGGCCGATAATGATAAATATAAACATTTGGGTACATGGGTTTTGTCCATAGAAGTGTTTTCATGCAGAAACATGAGTCATAATTCACCGAGCTCGCACGTGTCGACCTCCATCTCAGGGGGAACGATTCCGCCTAAAATTGTCAAATATTTCCAAACTGCCATATTGTGCCTTGATTTTCGTGCCGATGGAAGCATATTGTACAAAACCATCCAATGGGTTTTTAGAAAATATATCTAGATACAAAACCCCTAAATTGTTTCTCATAATTCACAACGCACAGAGAGATATCGAAGTATATTTAACCCAAATTTGTAATATCTGGTGAAAAGCCCATATTTTATGCATAAACAGTTTGAACTAATTCTGAGTTGGGGGATTTGTTCTGATCCATCCCCATTGAATTTCCTTGTATAAATATGAAGGAAGGAGTAATGGGAGAGGAGGAATTATTATGTTGTGAGAAGGAATTGTTATGATGTAGGGTTGATTTTTGAAGGTTGTTGGTTGCACACGTATTTCTCAAGTAATGATATAATTTCAGTTTATGGATTATATGTGTGCATTTACATCATCTCTACTGTAAGTTTATCTTAAGAGCTGCCTTGTTGGTACGACAAGGGCCCACCGACCTAATCAAGGTAAGCCTCTTTGTAATTAATTGTGATTATGATTCATGTTTTCTATTTGTGTGAACAAAGTAATTTTATGTTTAATTACAACATCCAATTCCATCTCTGTCATGTTTCAGTGATACATTTGATAGTAGGTCATATAGATGTGTGGTAACTCTAAGTGAGTGGAAGCTTTGTGTGTAATACAAGATTTCTGAGTAGTTACTTGTCATCTTTGCGTGAGTATATGAGAACAATCATTTGATTAAATATTTTAGTGTTTGTTTAAACTAAATGTTGTAGTGTGTGTTTTTATTTTGTCAATCTAGGAACAAGTTGGATCTCCATATTTCACCCTACATGAACCGATAATGGAGTATTTCAACATACCTAGAATTTCTTCTAGAATTGATTGAGTCTTCTTTACGCATAAACAAGGTGTTCACTGTTGTTAGTTTAATTTCTCTAGGAGATAAGATCTGAGTTCATCTTTTCATTTCATAAGCCTATAGTGAACAGACTTGTCATGTGAGCAAGAACCTTTTCAATTGAGTGTTTGCTTGAGAGTTTTACCATGAACTTTATTTTTTGTTATTGTTGAAGTGTGCCCAGATTTGCTTGCTAGTTGTTGTTAAGGGTAGTAGCTATAGATAACTAATTCAAAGTCCATATTTCCACTTCATGAGCTTGTAAATGGACAAGGCATTATCTGAGAAAAATCTTTTGAGTGCATGATTGCAAGTTTTTCTTTCTAATTTATGAATTGTGTGAAGAGTCTTATCTTTGAAAACATAGTATTTTGTTATTGTTGGTTTTCTTATCTAATCTATACTAAACAAACATAGGAACCTATCTGTTATCGACACATATAGTGCATCAAATCTACTGATTACAAATCCCGGTTGATAATTTATGTTTGGTAATATATTATGTAAATAATTGCACCAACATTTTGGCACCGTTGTCGGGGAGTTGTAAACGGTAATAGGTAGTATTTGAATCAGATTGCTTTAATGGTTTTGGATTGGTTTTGTGGATCACCTAAGGGAAGAGAGAATACAGTAACACGTGAGGGAAGAGCCCACCCATCCACTTGTTGGGGTTGCTCCAAAGTTAGGTTGTCCTCTCTTATTTTGATGCAAGTGTGTTTTTATTTATGCAAATTTAGTTTTATTTATGATGAGCTAACTTGTGTGAACTGATAACTTGGTTACAATAGGGACCCAGTAACACAAGGAGTTCAAGTTTGGTGTGTTGTGTTTTTGCAATAGTTTTAAAATTCAGATCTTTGATGATAAATCATGTTTGGGGTGTTGTAAGAACCCCCTAAGTACTAATTTGTGTTGCGAGACAGGGATCATCAACCAACTAGAGTAATTCAAGGATGATCAAGAGCTTGAAGAATGTTCCTCCAAGAAATTTCTCGCATTCTAGAAGCAGCTGGGATATCTGCCTCTCAAGAATATCATATCTTGACAACAATCAAGAATGTAGTTGTCTCTCCACATGAATATTTAGAAGTCCTGTCGGATTTCTCTTGTCAATTTGTTGAGGAGAATAAAGAATCATGGATAGAATTCAATGGAGAGCAACCAGTGGAACCTGAGATTGAGGAGTCCTTAGCATGCCTCTCAAAAGATCCTATATGTACTCCAAAGACCAATCATCTTGAAGAGGATAATCTTCATAGCATGGTAGAGGAGGACATTCAGTGTGACCTAAACAAAGAAGAGAAACAAGAATATAGTGATCCTATTGAAATATGGTTTCAATTAGTTATTAGGTCACACCACTCTTATATTTTTCATTATTGCTTGATCTCATCATCAAAGCAGCTGGTCCTTCATACTTCGGTATGCATTAAAATTTATCTTTTAAACCCGAGTATGGATATATTTCTAACCCTGTTGCACACATGGTTTCATTGGAAGTATTCCTATACTTGAAGGACATTTTATTTTGTTCAATTAGAGTAGGATAGGTAAATAAATAAATAAATGTTGCACATAAGTAGAATGCAACCTATATTTCATACTTTTCATAAATGGGAATGTCAAAAGCTAATAAAGAAATCAGTTTAAGATCTTTTCTTCCTATAGTAGATTTCTTTTTAAAAGTTATGATAATTTTGTTTGGAATATTATGAGAAGGTGATCTCTTCATCCTCCGAATGCACACATAATATTGGAAGGGTTTGAAAAGCGGAGAAGAAATCCTTGTCAACGGAAGATAACACTTAAGGGAGTTCTTCATGACCTATTTCTTCAAATTTCTTCTTTTTCCTTAAGTTGTTAAAAATGATGCATTCGTGCTTTATCTTTACCTATCTATTTTAAGACCGCTATTTCACAAGGATGATTAATTAAGTGATATTTTTAATAGCAGTTGAAACTAAATGTTAATTCCAAACTATTTTATTCATAGCTAATAATTCAACTTTTGACATTTTCCCTAAATATTTTGTTTTTAAGCATGAATAAAAACCTAGTTTTAATTAATTTTATTGGTTTGTTTTTAGCAGATGTTCACAACCCTCTGAGAAACCTTTTAGCGTCTCACACTGTTTGCATGAGGCCATACAAAACCTCAAGCATGGGGGAGTAGTTGCTGAGACAATAGTAGTTAGGTTTATTTTTTTAATAAAATGGAAGTGGCAACATGAGCAGTGTTTTTCTAGCATGATAAAAATTCACATGTTTCTTCCTGCAACAACAATGATTGCTAGCATCTTCTACAGCTTGATACTCAAAGTATGCCAACCACAAGGAGAAGTCTACAAATTCCAGTTTGTAGAAAACACCAACAACTTCTACAAAGGTGGAACCTACAAAAGTTTCAAAAGCACTAGGTCTGCGCTCATCTGGTACTCAGGTGATCCAGTACTGGTAATAAGGTGTTCGTAGCTCTAATCATATATTCAAGTTTTTCTACTCAATTTAAATGCTTCAAGCAATAGGATGTATAAAATCAACATTTTTTCATTTTACTAAGGAATTAGATTAATTATGCAGTAAACATATGGTTACTCTCAATTATTGCACGCTCCCTACCATGAACTTCTGCAAGCCCTCGTATACATCTCGTCCCTCTGTTTCTGCCCCCTATTAATTATTTTCGTTTTTCTATTCTGGTATTGTAGAAACCTGCTCCATTACTTATTTGGTACTGATTCCAAAGGGATATGATCTTTTTCATGTGCTTAACATTGTTTTCACTTTAGGTAATCAGAGGTATGGGATAATTTCTTCATGTTCTTTCTATCAAGGATCATTTAAGTCTTGTGTTGAATTATTTTTACTCTCATGTGCATCTTCCTCCTACATTTCTACACTCAACCCTAAATGAATCATCCTTTCTATCCTTTAAGAATATATTTTCAGATTTAGCTCTATATGATAATGGGTGCACTTGTCTTATTACCTCATCATTTTGAAGAAGTGATTGCTAATTAAAATATCCATTGAAAAGTGGTAACACCATTATGTCAAATACTAACCTAGTTGATTCAAACAAGTTTTTATCCAAGTTTATCTTTACAAGTTTTTCTTGGGAGGTATTGATGAAAACCTCATGTGGTGGACTGCCCTTGAAAAACCGCAATGAACTTTCATGAGAACCCTAATAGGATTAACTAGAGGGACCTCTTAGTCATTATCCAAGATGTTACATTATACATTGAATAGTTGAGATTTAATTTGAATGTGGATGATGTCACCCTTGGGATAATTTCAAACAATTAATTATGTGCCTAATAACTCTAAAACACTCTCGTACCACCTACCTTCCTTATACTCTAAAATTGTCAATGAACAGTATACATCATTCTAAATATTTTGAGTAATATAATAAAAAGGAAGTATCAGGAAGTACAAGTAAACTTGACGGGGTACTGAATAGGCCTGCTGGCATTGAGGCCATGCTTGTATGGTACTAAGGTAAACCCGTTGGGGTACTGAACAGGCCTGCTAGAAGCAGGGCTATGCCGGATAAAGGGAGTTGGAAAACATAAAGTGGCACAGTTAAAACTGAACATAAACCCTTGGGTCTCATTCTGAAGCAATCATTATCAAATAAAGGCTAGCAGATGACCTTTATATCTCTCGGATGATGTTCTTAAGAACCTTCAAGTATCCACTTTAGAGTTCTATCTTTAAAATAAAAAGGCTCGCATGAGAAGTGGGACCCTCAGTATATGTAATTCACCTTACCTAAACAAGAAGAGCTTCATCTCTAAAAACTTGTAATATACCAGATATAAAATGTATGCAAAATAGAAATAAAATGCTAGTAATGGCAGAATAACAACAATATAACTAGAACATTCACCACAATAACACTGAAATGATATAAGAATAACAACAAAAATAACACTTTAAATCTGAAAGCAATGTTCATGGGCCTCTTTGAGGGTGCAACCTCCAGTTGAGCAGAGCTCTATTACAATAATATCCAAGCTAGGGTTCTCATACCCACTCCTATTTATACTAAAAAGAAGCATCTAGAGGAAGATCCTTCTAGAAGTGGAAGCTTCTATTAGGTCTTCTTACATCCTCCTTATTCTATTTTATTGAAAGGCCTTATTAATATTGACCTTTATTACATCCGAATACATTTTTCTACCTATGTGTGGGTTAGGACCCTAACATGTTTTCCCCATTAAAAACAACCTTGTCCTCAAGGCTTGAGATGAGGAAATTACTGCAGAATGGTAGCTGGTTCCCAAGTGGCGTCTACTGGAGTTGTATCTCTCCACTGGACTAGAACTTCCTTGATGGTTCTCTGACGTAGGTGACGCTCACACTAGTCCAAAACGGCTTCTAGTTGTAAGCAAATGGATCCTTCTTCAGCTAACTCTGGAAGGTTGGTTTGAAGGATGTAGTTTCGAATGACTTGGAAAAGCTAATTGATAGGCGACTTGTCCGACACGCTTGATCATGATATAAGGACCATAAAATTTGGGCACTAGCTTCTGACACTGCTCAACCTTGAGGGAAGTTTTCTTGTAAGGTTGCAGTTGAAGAAACACCTAATCCCCTTCTGCAAATTGACGTTCAGAGTGACCTTGATCTGCTTGTTGCTTCATGTGATTCTGTGCCATGACCAAATTCTCTTTGAGGGTATGGAGAATGGCCTCTCAAGCTGTAAGTGTTAGGTCAACTGCCTAGACCTTCGAGGCACCCGGTAAGTATGAGAGAACTGAAGGTGGCTTCTGTCCATATATTGCTTCAAAAGGAGTCATGCGTGTAGTTGTATGGTATGAAGTGTTGTACCACCATTCAACTAGGGGTAACCATTGAGCCCACTGACTTTTCTTTTCTGAGGAAAAACACCTCAAGTATGTTTCCAAACACTTGTTGAAAAATTCTATTTGGCCATTAGTATGGGGATGATAAGCTGTGCTGAGATGCAATTCTGTGCCTTGTATCTTGAACATTTCTTGCCAAAAATTTCTTGTGAAAGTTGGGTCACGATCAGAAACAATAGAGTGCGGCATGCCATGAAGCTTGAAGACCTAATCCATGAATATTTGAGCCACCGTGGATGCTATAAATGGGTGTTGAAGGGCGAAGAAATGAGCATACTTGGAAATGAGATCAACAACCACCATGATGACAAATTTATTTCCCGATTTGGGTAAGCTGGTAATAAAATCCATAGAGATATCCTTCCAAATAGCAGGTGGAATCGAGAGCAGTTGTAGTGTGCCCAACGATTTGATTGTTTCTCCCTTGTTTCATTGACACACGTCACATTCAGCTACAAAATTACGAATGTCCTGTTTCATACCATCCCAGAAAAAGGAACATTTGACCCTGTCATAGGTTTTGGTGAACCAGGAATGCCCTGTTGTGGGTGTAGCATGAAGCTCAAAAAGTACCATGATTGTTTACTTAAATACAAACTCCCTTTGTATCGAAGTTCCTCATGGAGCCAAGAGTACCCTGGGGAAGCTGGAGCATTAGAATGCAATTGTTGGATCAACTGTGAACTTTTGGGATCTTATAACCATTCCTGCCGAACGACTTGGAGCCAATCTGGTACAATGAATGAAAGAGAAAAAAGGGATCCTTCATCTTCATATTTTCGGGAAAGTGCATCCGCAACCACATTGTCTTTTCATTTCTTAAAAATGATGTCATAATCATATCCAAAGAGTTTAGTTACCTATTTTGTTGTTCTGGGGAGGAAATGTGTTGTTCCAGAAAATACTTGAGGCTTTGATGGTCTGTCTTAATTTGGAACCGTTGCCCCAATAGATAAGGATGCCACCGATCCACGACATGTAGATTAGCCAACATTTCCTTTTCATAGATGGATTTTCCCAGATTTATTTCAGATAGTTGCTTGCTGGTAAAGGCTAAAGGTTGACCCTCTTGCATAAGGACAACACCAATTCCTGTCCTTGAGGCATCACATTCCAACACAAAGGTCTTTGTGAAATCGGGAAGGGAGAGGACTGGAGTGGTGCACATGGCCATCTTCAAGGTTTGAAAAGATTGAATAGTGGCTGGAGTCCAAGTGAAAGAGTTCTTTTTTAGGAGAGCAGTGAGAGGTGCTGCAATCTTCCCATAATTCTTAACAAACTTGCGATAATACCCTGTTAAGCCTAGAAATCCA